>BLSH010121841.1:1606007-1629597 GCA_018402905.1 Glandirana rugosa | reverse complement strand
GGGCTTGTGCCTGCAAAGTTTTTTGCGAGCCCAAACCCAAGACCCAAGACCATCAACTAGTGCGTACAACTTATCGACGTCCCGTCGGTTAGTTGTTCGCAAAGTGACCAAACGGGAATCTTCGGTAGTGTCGGTACGGATGATTACCGTACCGACACTAACCGGTGATCAGATGTTAAAATGTCTGCAATCTCTCCCTCACAAAAACGCCGGCAGCTTCCTCTCCCTACACTAACCCAAGAGCATGTGACATGCAGCACTGTGACTCCAGCCTCATGTAGAGGCTGTGTCACATGATGCACTGGCCAATCACAGCCATGCCATTAGTAGGCATGGCTGTGATGGCTTCTAAGGGCAAACCAGTGAAACGCTTGTTGATTGGCTGCCCTGCAGCTATTCAACATGCGTGATCAACTACCAGAACCCAGAACCCAAACCCGAGCGTTTTTTGAAACGTCCGTGTTCGGGTCCAGGTCCTGGACACCCCAAAGTTCGGTACGGACCCAAACTTTACAGTCCGGGTTCCCTCAACACTAATCTGGGGTCTAAACAAACCTCAGCCCTCAATCTCCATTCTGTGTGGCCTCAGCTGCACAGAATGAATGGACAGGAATAGTTGTGTACTGAGCCTCCCAGTACAGCAGCTGGCAAGAGAGAGGAGGGGGAAAGATGGAAGTGCTGCTGGGGGGGGGGGGGGGGTGGGCCAGGGGAGCACAGGGACCCAGGAACAGCAGAAAAGTGAACTGGATAGGAGGGGTGGTGGGGGCAGCATATAGAGGAACCAATCTATTCCATTGGGAGGAAAATGGAGGACATGAGTTCCTCTAAATGCCACCCCATCCATCCCTCCTATCCAGGTGTACAGGGGAGGCACATAGGCCCCATAGAGCATGGGGCCTGGTTGCAACTGCAACCCCTGTAGTTACGCCCCTGGTCAGATTATTGTACGACTGTCTGTCGTACGACAGTTTTCAGCCGATAATTGTACCACGTGTATGGGCCTTAAACCTATGCTATCTGCATTAGTCACTTCTGACAAGTTATCCTGACACCACAGATTCTCCAGAGAGAGCCCCCCACCCTTCAGCACACAGAAAATGACAGTCTCAACTGTGCATGTTTCTCTATAAGACTTTGTAAAAGGGGGTGTCCTTTCCTTGCACTCAGGTCCCAGGTTACACTCAGGTCTGTGCTCAATGCTGTTCTGCGTGTCACACCAGAACCCCTCCTCCTGCCTGCTGGAGCTATGAAATAGTGTTTGAACTGTGTGTTTTAAAAGGCTGTAGATGAGAGAGGGCTACAGATAAACAGGTACAATTTATGTAGTGGGATTTGTTTAATCTCTGTGTGTCACTTCACTGGGTATACTGTATGTGAGGGTTACAACCACTTTAATAGTTTCCATATAAATATTTAAAGGGTGTATTTAACCGTTTGCCTGGCGTTCCGCTTTAAGGCTAATAGAAACAGGTTTTGTCTGTTTCATAAAAAATGATACGTAACACTGAAGCATAGATTGTATCAGTGGCAGGCTTATTACAGATTAACTAACGGATGGCTTCATCCAATGTTTTTACTCTTTGGCTCCTTTCATTTACACAGTACTTCCGACCGTCTCTGACACTTGTCTCTTCATGTCTTGAGTTTGCCCCCTCTGTACTCAATGCACAAAGCTGACAGGGGACAATGAAATCACAAGTTACATCATTCTGTAAAATGCAAAGTTTCACAGTAATGGCTTTGCACAGATTGAATCTTCAAGCCTAATGCATCACTTATCTCTTAAGATCTTTGTCCCTGATAGCAAGATGTGTTTAAGCATATCACAACTAATAGGGCTACCAGTGTTGTACGATCAATTTACTTTATTTGCATAGCCATGTACTCCAAAGGTCATATTTTCAAATTCTCAAGAGTTTGAAGCCCAGGTCAGAAAATTCACCACAAATTCAGTTATATCGTATTTAAAAAACTGGTTGAACTTAGTAAAGTTCACAGCATTCTACAAAAAAATGCAAATCATCCGGAAAGTATTCACAGCGCTTCACTTTTTCCACATTTTGTTATGTTACAGCCCTATTCCAAAATGGATTCAATTCATTATTTTCCTCAAAATTCTACAAACCATACCCCATAAGGACAACGTGAAAGAACTTGGTTTGAAACCTTTGCAAATGTATTAAAAATAAAAAACAAAACATCACATGTACATACAGTATCTCTCAAAAGTGAGTACACCCCTCACATTTTATATATTTATATTTTATTCTATCTTTTCATGTGACAATACTGAAGAAATTACACTTTGCTACAATTTAAAGTAGTAAGTGTACAGCTTGTATAACAGTGTAAATGTGCTATCCCCTCAAAATAACTCAACACACAGCCATTAATGTCTAAATCGCTGGCAGTAAAAGTGAGTATTAAGTGAAAATGTCCACATTGGGCCCAATTAACCATTTTCCATCCCTGGTGTCATGTGACTCGTTAGTGTTACAAGGTAGGTGTGTTAAATTTGGTGTTATCGCTTTCACTCTCTCATACTGGTCACTGGAAGTTCAATATGGCACCTCACGGCAAAGAACTCTCTGAGGATCTGAAAAAAAAAGAAATGTTGTTCTACATAAAGATGGCCTAGGCTATAAGAAGATAGTCAAGACCCTGAACTGCCCTGCAGCATGGTGGCCAAGACCATACAGTGGTTTAACAGGACAGGTTCTACTCAGAACAAGCCTCACCATGGTCGACCAAAGAAGTTGAGTGCACGTGCTCAGTGTCATATCCAGAGGTTGTCTTTGGGAAATAGATGTATGAGCGCTGCCAGCATTGCTGCTGAGGTTGAAGGGGTGGGGAGTCAGTCTGTCAGTCCTCAGACCATACGTTACACACTGCATCAAATTGGTCTGCATGGCTGTCGTCCCAGAAGGAAGCCACTTCTAAGATGATGCACAAGAAAGCCCACAAACAGTTTGCTGAAGACAAACAGACTAAGGACATGGATTACTGGAACCATGTCCTGTGGTCTGATGAGACCAAGATAAACTTATTTGGTTCAGATGGTGTCAAGCATGTGTGACAGCAAACAGGTGAGGAGTACAAAGACAAGTGTGTCTTGCCTACAGTCAAGTATGGTGGTGGGAGTGTCATGGTCTGGGGCTGAATGAGTGCTGCTGACACTGGGGAGCTACAGTTCATTGAGGGAACCATACTGAAGCAGAGCATGATCCCCACCCTTCGGTGACTGGGCTACAGGGCAGTATTCCAACATAATAACAACCCCAAACACACCTCCAAAGATGACCACTGCCTTGCTAAAGAAGCTGAGGGCAAAGGTGAAGGACTGGCCAAGCATGTCTCCAGACCTAAATCCTATTGAGCATCTGTGGGGCATCCTTAAATGGAATGTGGAGGAAAGTAAGGTCTCTAACATCCACCAGCTCCATGATGTCGTCATGGAGGAGTGGAAGAGGACTCCAGAGGACTCCAGTGGCAACCTATGAAGCTCTGGTGAACTCCATGCCCAAGAGGGTTAAGGCAGATTGAGCAATATATCATTTAGTGACAACTTTGTGTAAAAAAAAAATGTAATTTTCCCAAAATATAAAATATTCCATGGACTCAACATGCCTCTCAGCAAATAGCTTGGGGTGTCTACTTTCCAAAATGGGGTCATTTGGGTGGTTTTGAACTGTCCTGGCATTTTATACCCAACATCACCCACTCTTCTAACCACTTGAACCACCAAGTCTTTTCTGACTCTTGTTTGAAAAAATCCTTTTTTTTTGCTAGAAAATTACTTTAAACCCCCAAACATTATATATATATTTTTAAAGCAAAAACGAAAACATTCTTTGTATCCCTCCACTTCACTGTGAGCAAATTGCAACTTCTCAAGCACGCTCTCTCCCCCGTCTAAGTTGGGATTCTACTAGCCGTTTAGATTAGATCTCACGGTGCCACATGCACCAATTTGATGATCAAACAGATGACTAAAAAGTGGCATGCTTGTGTAGTAATTGTCCATGTACAAATGGTACCCCTTTCTGGATAAGGTTGACACCAAGTTCCACACAATCTTGCCAGCACTCCCTATGTAGTCTGGGCATCCTTGGGGCTCCACGTGACTATCTTTTCCCTCGTAAACAATAAAACTACATCTATAGCCTGTGGCCCTGTCACAGAGCTTATACATCTTGACCCCGTATCTGGCACGCTTGGTGGGGAGGTACTGTTTGAAAGCAAGACAGCCAGAAAATGTAATCAGGGACTCGTCTATGCAGACAACTTGGTCGGGAATAAACATGGTTGCAAAGTTTTGGTTGAAGTGATTTACGAGGGGCTGAATTTTTTGGAGCAGATCGTATTCAGAGTCACCCAGTGGACGACAGAGTTCATTGTCGTTGAAGTGCATAAACCGCAGGATCTGCTCGTATCGTGCCCTGGCCATGGAAGCAGAGAACACGAGCATATGGTGGATTAGGTCAGTGGACCAATATAACCGCAACTCAGATTTTTTAGTTATGCCCTTGTTGAGGGAAAGGCCCAGAAAGGTCTTAAATTCTGGAACTGTAATTGGTTTCCAGTCTCTGGCAAGTGATGAATGGGAATTAGCGGCGATGAATTGACCAGCATACGAATTGCTTTGGTTCACAATAGATCTATAGAGATCTTCGGTGAAAAACAGCGAATAAAAATCAATGGCCTTAAAATCAACTGTTTCCACCTGAATTCCGGGTTGGCCAGTGAATGGGGGAAGTACAGGCGCTGCATCAGTGGTGGGTTGCCAATTAGCATTTGCAAGAGCATCAGGAAGGACACTATGGGCTCTGCAGGCCTGTGTTTGTCTTCGTCTTTGTGGCTGTGGGATACTACTTCTGCTAGCCACACCAGCTTGAACTGCACTTATGGGACTCGCCACGTCACCAAGTGTTACTGCAGTGCTGGTTGTACGACCAGGATGTACTAGGCCGCTGGTGCTTGCCAGTTCACCAGAAGGAGTAGCGGCACTAGTACTGGCTGCCTGCTCCATATGAGAGCCCTGAGGTTCTTGCACCTCAGCAACAGCAGAATGGGATTGGGTACGCCTGACCTTAGCAGTGACCACAACTCCATCATCAGAGCTATCGGAGAGGGTGGCTCTGCTGTCTACGGGTTCGTATGCTGAGCCTGAATCTGACAGTGAGGCTTCCCCATCGGCCTCTTCACTAGTGTACCTTGGATTGGACATGTTGGGCTCTAAATTTATAGGTACACTAGTGTGACTCACAGGCAAAAAAGGGCAAATGGTTGTCAGAGCCTGTTTCAAGTCGCTACCAGAACGCTGCAGATATGTGTGTTGTGTTTTGTAAGTGCCAGCGATCTATTGATCCTGCACTTGGGTGGGCTGGGCTAAATGCCCAGCCCACAGGTGCTAGCAGGTATCTGGGCTGATCCCACTAACGCCACATTTTTTATAACACTAATCTAATGGGGACACTAATATAGATCTGATCAGATCACAGATATTGATCTGTTAAGATAATATCTACTAACTGATCTATCTAGGTGTATGCATGGTGTATGCATGCGTGTCAGAGTACCTGTACTAAACTGAACCTGCCTGGGATTGACGCTGACCCTAATGCACGCTAAAACCTAACTAAGGTCACCGCCGGGTGATCAGGGGGTTAAAATCTATAAAAGGTGTATGCATGTGTGTATATATATGTATATATATATCGGGTAAACTGAGGGGAAAACACAACCTAAATAAGTAGCGTCACACGTGACACTTATACGGTGATCACAGGTGACGGGGCAATCAAGGGGTTAAAACCTTTATAAGGGGGGGTAAGGGGGGTACTACCTACCCTAACACTGATTAGTGTCACAAGTGACACAAGTACAGCGATCAGTGAAAGATCTGATTGCTGCACTCAATGACACAGTGACAGGGGGTGACAGCAGTGAAGGGGTTTACTGGGGGCACGATCAGGGGGCGATAAAGGGGTTAAAAGTGTGCCTCTGTGTACTGATGTCAGTGTAGTGTTGTGCACTCACGTTTTGATGTCTCCTCCGGAACTGAAAAGGGCTCCAGAAACGGAGGTGACATCACTTCCTCTGCCTCTGTTTATATTACAGAGGCAGAGGAGGCATTCCATTCGCCAGGACTGATCAGCAGGTACAGATTGATCGTTCCTCTAGTGAACCCGACCACCGCGGCCGTGAGCGCTGTTTATAGACGGCGATTTGCATTATGCTGCCACATTGCAGCAGTAAATGTACGCAATGCAGTCCAGAATTGGTTACTGACTGTGTTGATTTATTTTGAGGGGACAGCAAATTTACACTGTTATACAAGCTGTACACTGACTACTTTACATTGTAGAAAAGTGTAATTTCTACAGTGTTGTAAAATATTTATAAAACTGTGAGGGGTGTACTCACTTTTGTGAGATACTAAGTATTCACAGCCTTTGCCATGACACTCAAAATTGAGCTCTGATGCATCTTGCGTTTCCACTGATCATCTTTGAGATGTTTCTACAACTTGCTTAGAGTCCACCTGTGGAAAATTCAGTTGATTTGACATGATTTGTAAAGGAACACAACTGCCCACATAAGATCCCACAGTTAACAGTGTATGTAAGAGCAAAAACCAAGCCATGAAGTCCAAGGAATTGTCTGTAGACGTCCAGGGGAAAAGATCTGGGGAAGGGTACAGAAGTGGGCTCCATCATCTGTAAATGGAAGAAGTTTGGAACCACCAGGACTCTTCCTAGAGTGGGCCACCAGGCCAAACTGAGCAATCGGGAAAGAAGGGCCTTAGTCAGGGAGGTGACCAGATCACTTTGGACCTCAGACTGGGGTGAAGGTTAATCCTCCAACAGGGCAACGGCCCTAAGCACACAGCCAAGATAATAAAGAAGTGGCTACGGGACAACTCTGTGAATGTCCTTGAGTGGCCCAGCCAGAGCCCACACTCTGGAGAGACCTGAAAATGGCTGTGCACCAACGCTCCCCATCCAACCTAATGGAGCTTGAGTGGTCCTGCAAAGAAGAATAGGAGAAACTGCCCAAAAATAGGTGTGCCAAGCTTGTAGCCTCATACTCAAAAAGACTTGAGGCTGTAATTGGTGCCAAAAGTGCTTCAACAAAGTATTGAACAAAGGCTATGAATACTTATGTACAGTACATGGGATTTTTTTTTGTTTTTTTTTATTTTTAATAAATTTGCAAATTTGCAAAATTTCAAACAAACTTCTTTTGCATTGTCATTAGGGGGTTGTTTGTAGAATTTTGAGGAAAATAATGAATTTAATCCATTTTGGAAAAAGGCTGTAACATAAAATGTGGAAAAAGTGAAGCGCTGTGAATACTTTCTGGATGCACTATATATAAACTGCTTCATGCTAACTATACCCCTTTAACTTAACAGGGAAGTTTGTGATTTGAAAAAAAAAATGGCGTCATACAGTACTCACCTAGGTGGATGCAGTATTGATCCGATGCTGCATCTGTCTCCCGCCGGCTCTGAAGTGAGAACTGAGTTATCAAACACAGCTGATCGCTCAGTGCTCCCCTCTGCTCTGAGCAGAGAGCCGTGACTGGGGTGGGATGGCCTGGTTCAGCCTCCCAGAGGATCACTGAGAGGCTGAGCTAGTGCTGATCCAGGCATCTGGGTGGATCTAAGACATTTCCCAAGCCTGGATCGGCTGAGTGGATGGGGCTTTAGCCCGCTGTTGGCTGAAAATGGGTCACAGGAGTAGGGAATGAACTGCACTCCTGTGATCCATAGGAGAAGTATGGCCGAAAATACTTTGGTCATAATGCTCCTTTAAATTAGATGCAGGATTCAAGGCCTATGTTCCTCTTCTCACCTTAGGCAATACTGCACACATGCCTTTATTAATTGAGTTAATCCATTAGACCCTGTTAACACTTGCTCAAAATACTAACATAATAATAATACTGGCTTAACAAACGCGCCTATATCGTTAATGCAAGTTGTTCGTTGCACCTTTAATACATGTTAAAGGTGCATTAAAAATGCCACCTAAATGCCCTATGTGCATTTGACATGTGTTTGACGTGCTTTATAGGCATGCTAAAAACTCAACCCAGATGCCTATTTTTTTGGGCTGTTTTGGTAAGATCTAACGTACTGCAAGGCCATCACAAGCGTGCTGTAAGTGCATGCCTGCCTGTTATGGTGCATTACCATAAACTTAAATGGATGGAGCTGAAATGCTTCAAATCCTTCCAAACTCCACATTGCAAGGTAAAGGCTGTGTGTGCTGTCCATATTATCAATTGCAAGCTGCTCTAGTAGGAGCTTGAGGAGCACTAAAAACAAGCCTCAAACTCCTGCTTCTAATGCCAGTGTGAACAAGATGTGAACAATGGTGAATACCATCACCATTTGTTCACAGTGTCATCAAAGTATGAGAGATTGTACAGCTGGTGGTGGCTGTCAATGGCAGATTATAGTGATGCAGACAGAGGCCTGGGGCTCATGCATGCTTCAGCTAGATTTGCCCCACCACAACTATAAAAAAAATTAATATCAGCGCAAACAGCCCGCACAACCCTAACCTAATTGCCAGCTGAACATCAAGGGTAATCACACAGCCCCCAGGATACACATAATCATAAAAAGATGCAGCGCAATAATACGTTAAAAACAACAAATCCAAAGTGCATATATAAAACGTGCAAAGTGACTACCGTATGGAAGAATCACCAAGACTTGCTGTTGCTTTCACGGCCAGGTCCAGTTATTTGCATCAGTTGCTCCTGCGTAAATGCAGCATGCAAACAACGTTTGCTAGATGCAACAGGCCTTTTTTGATTAAATAAGTTAAGAGAGTCTTAAAGTGTTACTAAACCCACAACAGTAAAATCAGTCTGTATATGCAGCATAGCAAGGGGTTATTCCTCTGCATTGCGTAAAAAGGCAGTTTTATCCTGTATGCATAGATCCTTCCCTCCTGCACTGTCTATCTGGGGAAGACCAGCTAACACAGGCAGGGTAGCTGGTAGGATGATGTATATTTCATTACATGCATTCTCAGTGGCATGCAAGTCCTGCTGAGCTATGCTATTCAACAACAGCTGGGAACTACAGTAAGGACCGATCCGAACGTCACCCGCTGCCGCTGTGAGGAGCGAAGGAGCGAGAGAAAGACACCAGGGAGGGCTTACCGGAATACTGTCAGGATTAACAGCAGGGAGACTCCCCGGTGATTTCTCCTGAAAGCACGAGTTTTATCAAGTATTATGTGAGTAGACTGTGTACAATAAAATCTTTTAATTCGTATGAAACGGTCTGCACTTAGTCTATCTTCCTTCTCATATATATACTACCATCTGACCGCCCGATTTGTGATGAGCTGTGCGGAGTGGAGGTATTGAGATAAGGAGATCTGGACATGATTTGCCACTACAATTGCAATGCGAGTTTGACCCTCTAGTGAAACTGGGGTCAAACTGGGAGGTGAGCACAGTAGTTGTTGGTGGAGGATTTGTCTCACCGTCTGTGACTTAACCGTTTGAGCACTGGTGGAATAGACTGCAATCATTTCACATATATTCTGGATTTTATGATTATTCTAAGGACTGCGCTGCTTCTGATTTTTTATTATGAGGGTAGCCAATCTGCACATGCACAGTTGTGTCTTTTATGCTGGAGAGAATATTTACTTGTTCTCAGAGATAGCCAGGTGACATGATATTGACATCACACATGTGGGCGTGTATGCAGGTTGTAGTGAAAATCTTCTCCTACCTAAAATCTCAGCACTGGACAAACTGTGCAGTTTATCATTTAACCGTGATATACAGAACATCCAAAAAGGTATATAGTGTCAGTATTTTAATGTCATTGTAATTCTCAGTCCTGAATCTTGATCATAATAAATAAACAGATACAATATGGGCAAGGCAACTATGCATTCTGCTAAACTGTTACAGGGTAACTTTCTCTATTGTCTTGCATGAATGCTTTTCAATTGTTAACTAAGCTGGACATTAACTTCTTGCTCCTCTTCTTAATCAGATAAAAGCAAACATTCCTTAACTGCTTATTTGATTAGGATAATTATCAAAGTAACATAAAGGATATGCTATGTTAGGCAGGATTGCTGTATAGGCATGAAATAAACCCCTCACAGCAGGTAAATTCTAATCAGGCCAATACATTTACTATTAGCCTGCTGCTTTTATTGCTTGTGAGGACAAAGGTGCACTCTGCTTAGTTCCCTATATAATTTCAAGGTTCCTGAGAATGAAAAGGTGGACTCCCTATAGTATCAAGATTTAAAATAGAAAAGCACGGTGTAGGAAGTAAGGCATGAGCACACTTTAAGTAAATTTTTGCTTTGTCCCCATTAGTTGAGAAAGTCAATCTTACAAACTCTATGCAACATTTCTCCAGTTTGACATTGCTTGCACTTGGTGATTGGCCGCTCAGCCAGTGAGCACTGAATTGTACAGGTTTGAGGTAGGCCAGGCATGTGAAACTGGTCCTCATGTGGCCTTCTTGCTACTGCACTCCCAGCTGCCCTCCAATTGCTAAGTTCCAATTCCTTGCATAATTTAGCATCTACTTCAGGAACTTTTTGATGGCTGACTTTTCTAAGATTATATATAATTTGACGTTTTATTTTATTGCTAAGGTCAAAAATGCCATAAACTTTTTTGGAATTATTTAGATGAAGCGTTCAGTAGACATAATGCAGGCCACAGAGGGCATCATTTTTTTGGCTCATTTTTTTAATGTGAGTTTAACATGGTTGCTTTAAGCTGGCCATACACGGCTCAAATTTTTGATGATTCTTACTGAATCCGAGCTGTAAATTGCACCACCCAGCACTACAAACTTCGATTTGAAAATAAAAGGAGCTGGGCAGAAAACTCTCAGACAAGCAGCTATTGCAACCAAAGAGATGCAGTCATTGTTTGGGTTTTCTAAGTGGCTGTCAATATTTAAAAGCCACCACAGGAGATTCCTCCATCGACAGCATTTAAAGCACATAATACTTTGCCACCCTGCTGCTCCATTTAAACGCCAGGAACAAGGCAAGGGATAAGCTCCAAGTTGCTCTAGTGCTGTTTTTTCCAAACTGTGGGCCGGATGTGGCCCTTTGCTATTCCTCCCACTGCTACAAGGCACTGTTCGTTCTACACCAACAATGGATCATAATTTCTGTCACTGATACCAACAATAGGGCACTATTCCTACCACTGGCCTCAATGACTGGACACTATTCCTCTCACTGGCACCAAATGCAGAGCCCTATTCTTCTCACTGGCACAAATTGTAGGGCCCAATTCTTCTCACTGGAACCAATGATGGGGCACTATTCTTCCCACTGACACCAGTGATGGGGCGCTATTCCTTCCCGCTGATACCAACAATGTGGCATTGTTCCTCCTAAAGAGAATGATGGAGCACTATGTCTACCCCTAATAACAACAATGGGACAATATAACTCCCAGTAATACCAATGATGGGGCATTCTTTACTCTCATTGACGCCAGGATATTTTCTACTCACACTGACCACAGTCTGGCCTCAAGGTCTGGAGGACAGTAAACTGGCCCATTGTTCATGGAGCTTGGAGACTCTAGTGAGAACTTAACCAGGGCTGGGGACTGCTTTCTAGTCCTCCTCACAGCACTCTACTAATCACATGAGAGGAAGAGCATTGGGTCACATGCTTCTCAATAACTGGAAGTACCAGGTATTTTACTTCCGGGGGCTTAACAGTTGAGTAATGGGATATACAGTATGTGCTTTTGAAGGGCCTGGGGATTAAAGTAAACCTGTTTCACTAACTAAATCACACAGTCTCATGGCAGAATCTTTACAGCTGGGCCTACACATGCATTCTAATCTTAGTTGCGATCATGCTGCACAACATCTCTGGTCAATACAAATGGCTGCAAAAACTGCACCTGGTGTGATCTTGGTGATATCTGTGATGTTTAAAACACATTTCAAAGTCTAACTAATAGCTTGTGGTTAAATAGAGTGCTTTCATATGAATTGATATGTCTCACTTTGATGTTTAGCTGTAGGTCACATCTTTGAATAGAGCATGCCAAACAAAATACAGAAGAGCTATGATTTCATTATCTGCTAGACTGACATACTAAATGGCTGAACACTTTAACACACTATTACTCAGCTCAGTTATGTCATGGGTGTAAATTGTATACACAAAGTTCCAACTTGCCAGGAAACTGACAGGACCACCTGAAGAAGCATGACAGTCAGCCTGGTTGGATTCACTCCGAGACTCAAACAAATTGTAAATTAAATGGCCACTGGTCTACAGAAGTTATAACTGCACCAAAATAGGTTAAAAAGAGACAAAAAATGCAACAATGGGAGAATGTAAAGATGAGGAGATATTCACAGGATATGGATGTTAACAAAAAGAGAAAATTGTAGATACAATTAGGGATAATCAAAGTTTGAAGAATTTCCTTTGCCAAAATTTTGGCAAAATTTTATTGGATTTTTGTCTAGACTTGAATAGGTCATACCTGGTGCAACATCCCAATTGAGTCTATGGAATGTTAGGGTGCCGGCATGAGCAGCCTGGTACTACATGTCAACTGGCAGGGCAGGAGCCACAGTCTTTGGTGGAGGTAAGTACAGACCTTAAGTGAAGGGGAGGGGTCAAAGAATGGTGAATTCAGGGCTTGGGTTTTTTTTGTTTTTTTTTTTAACATGTAAACATGTCCTTTTAAAGATTGCCATTATCTCCTTATTTATTGTTATGGCTCAGATAAAGATCTGATGACTTTAGCTATTCCTACATAAATCCAGGTAGTTCCAAAGACTTCTTAAACTTTTTTCTTCCAGTTGTACATTACTATGCATAATATAGCCCCTGCCCAAAAAATAACCCCACTTATTGGAGAGTCAATCATAGATCAAATCTCACAGTTTCCAAGTAAAACTTGGTTATGCTAAATATGTGTTTACAGCCTACAGCAAATTGCTAAGATGAGGACTCCTAAATGCAGGGAATTACAGTATGGACTGTCTATTTACTATGGAGACCTCATGTACACTGGATGTTTTTATTGCCGCTTTTAGGGGCCACGGGCGTTTTTTTTTTTCCTGCTTCCAAATGCTCCTCCGTGTTAGCCTACTGGGTTGATTTACTATAGGCAAGTAGACTGTGCACTCTGCAAGTGCAGTTGCTCCAGAGCTTAGTAAATTAGTTAAAGTGGTTGTCAAGTCATGACAACCACTTTAAACTACAGGTAAGCCTACAATAAGGCATACCTGTAGGTCCAGGAAATATCTACTAAACCTTTACAGCTGAGGCGATATCCCCTGTATCTGCATGTGCCGACGTCATCGGCACGTGCGCACTGAAGAATCGGCACCCGGGGTAGCCCAGGGTGCTGTTTCTCCTGTATTCATGCTGTAAATGATGGCTCCCGTGCGCATGCGTGGGAGTGACATCAGCGTGGTTCCGCCAATCACAGCGCTGGAGCCCGCAATGTGATTGGACGGAGCCGCAGACCTAGAAGAAGCATGTTGCCGGTCACAGAGGTGTGCCGAGACCACTGCAGCAGCTTCGTTCCAAGGTAAGTGTTTCATAATGAGCTAGTATGCTGCATACTAGCTCATTATGCCTTTGCTTTGCAGGTTTCTTTTTACAGCTTTACAACTACTTTAAAACTTCACTATGCAAAGATTACCCAATCACATGCAAGGAAAATAAAAAAAAAAAACTGCATTTTTGCTTGGTCATGATGGAAGTCAGCGGAGCTTTTGCTCATTTACTAAGCTCTGGAGCAACTGCACTTGCAGAGTGTAATTGCACATTGCAAAATACATAGTGTATTTGCCATTTAGTAAATCAACCGGTATGTGTCCATGCACACATAGGAGTTGATTTACGAAAGGCAAATAGACTGTGCACTTTGCAATGTGCAATTACACTCTGCAAGTGCAGTTGCTCCAGAGCTTAGTAAATGAGCAAAAGCTCCGCTGACTTCCATCATCCAATCCTGTGCAAGCAAAATGCTGTTTCCTTTAAATTTTCCTTGCACGTGATTGAGTATTCTTTGCAAAATGAAACTTTACCTAATTTACTAAGCTCTGGAGCAACTGCACTTTTCAAAGTGCACAGTCTACTTGCCTTTAGTAAATCAACCCCACAGACTTTTAGCATCATTAGGGGCAATGGCTTTTAGAGGCAGAAAAAAAAACCTCCACTGCCAGTAAGCAGCAGGGTTTTGGCCGAAAAAACGATTGCCGCTTATAAACATGTCAACACTAGGCCCGTTTAGCGCTTGAGTGTTAAATAATTTCAATGGGCAGCATAAATGATTATTCTGGCCAATGAAATGAATTAATGCCCAAGCGCTTGACGCCTGTAAACACGCCTAAATGCTTGTAAAAGCGTTAGGTAATTTTACAAGCGACAGGTGTTTTTTCTGTTAAAACGTTGCTGCCAAGAAGAAAGGCTTCTGGGAGAGTTTTCAAAAGTCCTGTGTGCATGAGGCCAAATTGGTCAAATTATCACTCTGATATATAAGTGAGTCATTAAATTACATTAAACATGCAAGGTACCAGATTTTCCTAATTCACAGGCAAACTATGTGCTCATCTAGGTTGCTGGTCTCTTTCAACTCAATTTTTTACTCTCTTAATTTTTAATACCTCTGATCTTCCTATTGAATTTTTTTTTGGAATGGCTTATCTTTTCTTCCCCTAAATCTTCCCTGCAGTTTGACAATCCTTTGAACCTATTGCTTTCTCACCCAGGTGCACCTCACTGCCAGTCTCCATAAATAACCCTATTAAAATCCATTTAGGACTTCATAGCTTACTTAGCCAGATGTCGGGAACTTAAAACGAGCTCTGTGTGCAATCTGTGCAATCTAATTCACAAAAATATCAACTTTGATCTTATGTCTAGTGACTTTCTTTATCCCCGCCTAAGGAATTCCATTTTATTTCCTTTTATAAGTAATTAAGAGGTCTGTGACAGCTTGTATACATAATCTTAGCTTCTGATTTTTTGCTGCTGATGAGTGTCAGTATAATGCTAGGAGAGTAAAGGGAGTATATTATAGAGGCACTAGCTGAGATACAAAATAATTTACTTTATAGCTTGTCTTCTGTTCTAATGGGCCCAAATCAGAAAAATCCAAGTAGTGTCAGAGCATGCTGCTTCTTGCTCTTCTCGTCAACATCCTTATTGCATATGTGAAAAGGTGGATAATGAAGAGCCGAATTGGCACCGCATCCAATTAATTTAGCAAAGACAAAAAATTGGAACCAAAGTTCCAAAACTTTCAAGGTGCCAAAGACAAGAGAAAATTCATATACAACCCATAAATTTTATTTATACAAAGTTAAAAAATGGGTAAAAGACATTTCCATCATTTGAACATTAATATCATACAACTGTTCAGCTACTCATGCTCTACATGTTTCGCCCTGGGTGGGGCTTCCTCAGGAGACTTACAGGAGCTGTATGAACTAGATACTATAAATGAGAAAAGCACAGTATATCAATGTACAATACAATGCACAGTATTTATTTAATATAGAAATCAGTTTCAAAAACAGTAGAAAAAATAACTATTTCAAAAGCCAGCAATGTGCACCTCCCAGTTTTCAAAAGATCTGTTATAACTAGAAGGAACAGGACAATAGCTTGCTTCATGCATATGCAAAACCAATGCAGCCAGATATGGCCATAGAAGGAGAGATAAGAAAGACCTACGAAGGGTACATGTTCATATTAGGTAGGCGTACAGAAATAACATCCATATTGTAGTGTGTGCATGGATGCTATACAATTGCTCATTACCTGTTAATATGGAAGATAGGGTCAATTCTATTTCCCCCAAGTAGGAAAAGGGGGGGGGGGTCCCATAAGCCTCCTGGGGCAGATTAGAAAGGGAATTGCTTCAGGATCCAAAGGAGATTAAGGACTATCCCTTGTCGTTTTGATGTCAAACAGGTATGTATTCAATCCGATTGGGGGAGTCAGGTATAGGTCATTCACCCTCTGTATGTCCCATGTGATCTTAAACAGGGAGATATATAACTGGTATAAAAAAAGGGGATAAATAATATTGCTCGCAAGTTAGGGGTTACAGGGAGAACCGTCTCACCCAAGCAGAATACTTAAAAAGTCTCTATCCTTCCTCCAGCATTGAGGTAATACCCGGCCCGATCGTGTCCACTATGGAAATCAAAGGAGGACACCCACAGTCCGCATATCCCCCCATCCCTTGGAGCAGGCTATAGAGGAGCAATAAAGTATACTGTGCTGCTTACCTGGCTGAAGCAGATAGATAAAGCACCGTGGAGAGGGAGAGCAGGGACCAAGTATTGTCCCTCTCTCACTGGACCTCTGACAGAGGGTAGTTGCAAACCGCACCATTTATATCTCCCTTCTGCCTCGCTGGCGTCTGAGGTCACCAGTGAGGCGTGGACAGTCAATAGGCCAAGTGTGCATGCTCGAGGTTCCAAGGGGTGGATGTGACACAGCACAGGAAGCACTGTGTCCAAGATTCCCATCTTGGAATATCCCCAGCTGGCTAAAAGGGGCAGAGCTAGAAGGGGCTTGCCCAGCAGCCTAGACAGGGTTGGAATGGGGCCACTTGAAGGGCAGAGGGACCAAAAGGTCCCAACTATACAACAAGGAGGTAGTGGCCATTCCATCGGGTCGGAAAGCATACTGAGCCTGAGTAGGTCTCCCCGATTGACCACACGGCGTCGTTTGCTGAGTGCCCTGGGTACCGTACAGCCATAAAAATACTGTAAATTGGAATGGCAATAAAGGCATAAAAAGCAGAGAGGTTTGAACCCTATCAAAGGGACAAACTATTTCCATAGAGAATTCAATGGAAAGAATTCTCTGGAAATATCAAATCAATTAGATACATTTGTGCACACTAGTAATTAGGTACATTTCTGCAAACTGGTAAAGACACCACCTGCTGGCAATTGAATTAACACTACATATTGATATATAAAAAATTATTTTGATGGAGCATTATCCAGGGAACACTTTACATAAGCCAAGGAAAAAAGGAGAAACATAGAGAAATCAAATTGATATATATGGAAAAGTACAATGCGAGCCAATTGGGCATAAGATTTTGCCTTGACCCTAAGAAGCCCTATATAATTAAGCAGAACGATATACAGACAGAAACGCAGGTGGAGAGCACTATGATATAAACGTAGGAGGAAATTAAAGAAAAGACTTGTAACTCAGTGCATCGTTGAGGCCAGGATGCTTTAGAGCAGCCAAATTTTGAATCCTGCGGGTTTCAAATTGTAGAAGCAGTTTATCATGATCACCACCTCTTTCAATGGGAGGGATGTACTCTAATGCAAAAAATGCATCATAGCACAGTCAAATCGAAGAAATAAACCCATGTGCCTACTAATAGGCATTTCCATCTTCTTTTTGGTCACCAGTGACACATGGTCCCTGATGTGATGAAAAAATGGCCTTTTAGTTTTGCCAACATAAAAGGCCCCACGGTTGCAAAACATGATGTAGATTATGCCCACCGACTGACATTCGGCTCAAAATGCGGGTTTGTAGATTCGTCTATTTGGCAGGCTAATGGATTGAGCTTCAAAAATGTATTTACAAAAACTGCAACTTCTACAAGCATAAGTTCCCAACACTTTTTTCCTCATCTGTGTTCTGGGTGAATGATGACAATGCACTAATCAATCCTTCAAGAACCTAGATCTTTTATAGGTGATCTCGGGGTATGGTTTTTAAATGCCTTGATACTGACTCCTCATCCTTATTGCATGAGGGACTGTCGCTGATTTGGAACAATGTCCCTCTGTTCCTCATTCCTCCTCATTTGTCCCTCATTTTGGTCTGATGCATATACCTATATTTAAAATGCACTATTTATCTATCAACAAGTGTTTTACAATGCTAAACCTTTCATCCAATTTCTAAATTGCTGCATTTGTACATTTAAAAAGCCAATATTAAGGAATAAAATTGATTTAAAAAAAAGCACTGTGGGTCTAACTTATATATTTTTTGTATAATTCTCCTTTAAGGAGGCGTGGCAAGGGATGTGTCCTATGCCTACATACTTTTGCTAATAGTTGTCCCTCATTCCCATCTGAGAAAGTTGGAAAGGTATGCTTATTGTCCTGACACTATTCTCCTTACATAGTTACATAGTCAGTGAGGCTGGAAAAAGACACAAGTCCATCAAGTCCAACCCATGTGTGTGTTTTATTTTATGTCAGTAATACGTTGTATCAGAGGCGTAACTAGAACCTTCAGGGCCCCGGTGCAAGAAATTATGAAGGGCCCCCTGACCCCTGGCCAGGGCCCTTCCCTCTTCCCACTGATCCTGAGGCCCTTTATGCTTATCGTAGGTCCCTTTATTATGGTACTGCAGTGGGGCCCTTTCACAAGTTCTGCAGCAGGCCCCAGGGGGACCAGGGTAGCACACAGGGGCCCTGGGAACATCAGAAGACAAGTAAACTGGATAGAGGAAAACAGAGGAGATTGGGTCCTCTAAATGCCACCCCCGCCATCCCTCCTATTCAGGTGTACAAGGGAGGCACATGGGCCCCCTGGACCATGGGGCCCGGTTGCAATTGCAACCCCTGCAACCCCTATCGTTACGCCCCTGCGTTGTATATCCCCCAATGTTGTGGTCCCTTAGGTGTGCATCTAATAGTTTTTTTAAATTATCTATACTACCAGCAGAAACCACTGTTTCTGGAAGCGAATTCCACATTCGCACTGCTCTTACCGTAAAAAAACCCCTACGCATCTTAAGGTTAAAACGCCTTTCTTTCATTCTTAGTGAATGGCCGCGTGTTTTCTTGTTTTCCCTTGCACTGAATAGTATTGCCCCTATAGCGGGGTCACCAGTACAATATTTGTACATTGAAATCATATCCCCTCTCAAGCGTCTTTTCTCCAGAGAGAACAAGTTCAGTGCTGATTTAATTGTGTCTTGTAGTGATGCAGGGGCAAGTGAATGGAACCCCAGAGTACAGAGGGGAACAGCCCCAGGCATCTGACATAGGGTTTCCAAATTTTCTTCAAGCCAAACCCAAACATTTTAGCGGCACACAGCAACTTTTTTTTTAAATGGCGAACGCTGTGGACTCTGGTGTAAAGGGAAACTGTGATGTAAGGTGTTTCTGCTCACCAAAGATTCCACTTACTTTAACGTTCCCAGCATTCCCCATTAAATCAGGGTTCCCAAAGCCCTCCTTACATCAGAGTCTACAGGGCACCCCTTACATCTGAGTCCCCCTTACCTTAGTGTACTCACTCCCTCAGAGGCAGGAGAGAGAAGGGAGGGAGGGGGGAGACTTCAGTTTACAGACATTGGATGGTGAGCTCACTCACCCGAGGATGAAGGCTCAGGCATCACCTTTTATCCACAAAGTGTCTGCTGGCTGCTGAGCTTCAAATTTCCAGCTCACCCATCCCTTTCCTGGGTCACAGAATGCCGGGGATTGGAGTGTGGGTGGACAGACAGAGGAGTAAGGGCAGGAGGAGGAGGAAGAGATTGAGTCCTCTCTCCTCTCCTGTTCCTGTATGGGGATGGGGCCCATGCACACACCTACGTAATTGGTGGTTGTGGTACTCATTTACTAGGGAAACCAAAGTCCATTCTGAATAACGTGTCTGGGTTGCTGAGTTGCTGTAAAAGCAAAATGTACAGTGAATAGCAAACTTATGTATAAGTTAAAATATCACTTGTGATTATTGCTTAGTATCACAAATTGTTTTTTATTTTTTGGATTGCATTTTTTTTTTAAATCAAAGAAAGTTTTATTGAAAAGAAAATTTCACAAACAAGATAACTGACAAACGTGCACAGCACGTCCAGGACAGCCTCCTAAGATTGTATACATTTCCTAGTACAGCAGCAAATACAGTGTATAGCACACACATTAATCATACACGCATAGTTCACCTTTTGGATTAAATTTTAATGAAATGATTCCCCTGTAATGAAAAATTTGCTCCTGCGTTGATTCACTGAAAGAGTAGAGTCCAGTAGTTATGTCTGTAGGCCCCTATAGGCATCCACACCACACCTTCATCTGACCATGCAGCCATGTTGGCTATAAAAGGGGGACAGCAAGTGTTTGCCCTCCCCCTCCTCTTCAACCATACCAGACCACAAGCCCCCAACATGGGGGAAGGGCCTCTACACTACATCCCTCACTGGGTTGGTATATGGATCTGGATGGACTTATCGGAGTGTGCAAGTCCCTGATATCTGACCCCCCCCCCCCATGAATGAGGTCATTCAGGGTGCGTGCTTGGATAATCTGTGTGGTACAGATTTTGGGGTGCTCCCCAAAATAATCCATAAGATACCCGAAGGGACTCTCACCCTGAGGGGTCTGGTATGGATTTTGGGGGGGACCCTATGCCATTTTTTCTTTGCCCAGTTTTAGCCATGTTAGCTGAAATTGCATTAAAACAAACATTCAAGAAATTTTTTCCAACAAGCCTGTTTGAAAGAAGTTGATCATAAGAATACAATGAATCAGTGTGGTAATGATATGACCTTAGCTCAGGAATATAAATAATTTGTAACATTGCACTAGAGCAGTGGGGGTCAACATATGAGCTAAAGGGGGCCTCAAAAGCGGCCCAAGGCATCACCTAAGGTTCAATATAGGTAATGCTTAACAGGACTTCCAGAAACTGCAGACAATAAAGGAAATGAGGGTAAGAATGTGGACATGCTACATTTTTGGCTGGGGATATGCTGCAGAAAACAATACGAAACTGAGAACATGTTACACGAGGCTAGTAGAAATCAGTGCTATTAGTTTCCGATTTGTCTGCCGCATTGTCTGTCACATTATTGCTATCCCACTATAAGTCGCTGATCGCCGCCATTTCTAGTTAAAAGAAAAAAAATTTAAAAAGTAAGTAAAAATATCCCGTAGTTTGTAGATGCTATAACTTTTGCGCAAACCAATATATATACGCTTATTGGGATTTTTTTATCAAAAACATGTAGCAGAATGCATATTGGCCTAAATTTATGAAGAAATTAGTTGTTTCTATTTTTTTTTTTTGGATATGTTTTATAGCAGAAAGTAAAAAATATTTTTTGCTTTTCAAAATGTAAAAAAAAATGTTTATAGCGCAAAAAATAAAAACTGCACAGGTGATCAAATACCACCAAAAGAAAAGCTCTATTTGTGGGGAAAATGGCATAAATTTTACATTACAGCGCCGCTCAATTGTCAGTTAACCAGTTGCTGACCACCTACCGGCGGCAACTTGGCTCATTATCGCGAAACGATCATGAGCCAAGTTGCTAACCTTAGTGTTTTGTTTTTTCTAATTTATGAAAGTGTTTTTTTTTTTCAAATAAATTGCGTATGAAAAATCGCTGCGCAAATACTGTGTGACATAAAATAATGCAACATGCACCATTTTATTCTATAGGGCCTCTGTTAAAATAAAAAAATATATAATGTTTGGGGGTTCTAAGTAATTTTCTAGCAAAAAAAAAATATAGATTTTTACATGTAGGAGTGAAGTGTCAGAAATGGCCCGGATGGCAAGTTGTTAAAGTTCATGTGCATGTAAAGGCAGGCGCCCCAATACTTTTATACTTATATATATATATATCATAGTATACATTCTATACATAATGGTAAATTCTTATAAAGGGATGCACACAAATACATTATTTGCCATTCATGCATTACTAGCTCCCTGGGGGTTGTATTTGTGTAGATTAATAGTAAATACTTAGCAGCTAACTTAAAAAAAATATATTTGCGGTATCAAGTTCAAACACACCTTTTTTGAACTTGGGTCAGCGCTGTATGGACACCATAGACAGTTAACATAAAATGACTTATCTTGCACCAGCCAGATCTGCAACTCTGGTTAGAACTAAAACAATGAAGGATTTTTATGACTTAAATATCAGCATAGGGACGTTCTAGTGAATGCAAGTGAAAGAGTAATCTTGAGGATGAGCGTGTAGACCGTTGTCTCAACTTGTTCAAAGGGCTTGAGAGCCCAGGTGGTGTCAGATTCATTCACACTGCGTATAGATTTGTATGCATGGTGTAGTTTATCGAATCTTACATGAGAAAAGTCTTGCATATATCAAATGACCATTGGACACAACAAAAAGAAAGATCTGTTTGGTCATTTTTTTATTTTAACTAATAGGTCAGTAAAACACAATGGACTATGGTGGTATGCACAACATTTCTCTTACAGGGGTCATATGGAGTCATAGGGTGTGACTGCAGCTGCTAAACTGAAAGATATAAAAAAAAAAATCAATACTTCTAATAAAAAATTTGGTTGTTCTTAATAGAGTTGGAATTTAAAGCCAAGGTAAAATATTCAGGTATATCATAGTTAGATAAACAGCTCTGTCAAAGCATCAAAGTGTACTGCAACCAGAGTTGTCCAAGTTCCATTTTAATGTAGTTGTATTTTACGACCTACAAATGCGCGGGGGTAGTTGGTGATGTGATTCATGATAATCATACAAGAATTTTTATTTGTTCATTTTGTTTTTAGGCTGGCCATTAATAAAGCATTGTCCCACAATCCTAGAGTTGGCATTTATTGGAGTTTAATGCTTTCCCAGCCTGTTACCTTGATGGTGCCATCCACCTTCAGGCTGGGTTCACACTTGTCCGACAAACGGACCAACATTGTGAGCACAAGTCGCATTACATCACAAAATCAATGTTTCCCTATGAGAGCCGCCTTAACTGGTCCAACACAAGTCGGTCCGACTTTAAGGCTGGGTTCACACTAGTCCGATTCTCGGACCGACATGAAGAGCACAAGTCGCATTACATCACAAAAACAATGATTCCCTATGAGAGCCGTCTTAACTGCTCCGACATGTGTTTTTCAAAGTCGGAGCGACTTTGAAAAAGGTTCCTGTACTACTTTTGTCCGACTTTGATCCTACTTCAACCCATTGAATAGCATTGAAGTCGGATCAAAGTCGTATCAGTGTCTTCACTGATCCGACTTTGGCATGCGACTTGTGCTCTGGGGATCTTGAAGGGGAACTCCACACCATATTTTTAAAGAAAAAACTGGCATGGGGTCCCCCTCCAGGAGCATACCAGGCCCTTTGGTCTGGTACGGTTTTAAGGGGAACACCCACGCCGAAAAACAGCGTGGGGTCCCCCCCAAAATCCTTACCAGACCCTTATCCGAGCACGCAACCTGGCAGGCCAGGAAAGGGGGTGGGGACGAGCGAGCGGCCCCCTCCCTCCTGGACCATACCAGGCCGCGTGCCCTCAACATGGGGAGTATGGGTGCTTTGGGGCAGGGGGGGCTCTGCGCCCCCCACCCCAAAGCACCTTGTCCCCATGTTGATGAGGACAAGGGCCTCTTCCCGACAACCCTGGCCGGTGGTTGTCGGGGTCTGCGGGCGGGGACTCATCGGAATCTGGAAGCCCCCTTTAACAAGGGGGCCCCCAGATGCCGGCCCCCCACCCTTTGTAAATGAGTATGGGGTACATCGTACCCCTACCCATTTACCTGGAAAGAAATATGTACACAAAAAAAACACACAGCTTTTTAAAATA
>BLSH010121841.1:1556672-1599548 GCA_018402905.1 Glandirana rugosa | reverse complement strand
TTGGGTCTTGCCCCCCCCCACAGTGCCCACGGCTTATAAATCTTCTTTTTTACATTAAAATACTGCCACTATATACATTTTTGGATGATCTGCATACCACGGTTACATGATAACCTGCAAAGTTTCTCCAGTGCTGAGAGTTCAGGTAGGAGGAGATTTCCACTATAGCCTTTATACACACCAACATGTGTGATGTCAATATCACATGACCTGGCTATCTCTTAGAACAAGTAAATATTCTCTCCATCATAAAAGACACAACTGAGTATGTGCAGGTTGGCCACCCTGCCTGTGTTAGCTGGTCTTCCCCAGGAGGGAAGAATCTATGCATACATACATGCCTTTTTACACAATGCAGAGGATTAACCCCTTAAGTTCCATAGTGAGTATAACAAGCATGCTATGCTGCATATACAGACTGATTTTACTGTTCTGGGTTTAGTAACACTTTAACTTGCAGTCCATAGCTTGGGCAGTGGGCATGGCAGTGAATGACACACTGCCTCCAGAAGTTTAAGCTCACTGTTTTTGTTGGCAAATTGTAGGGGTAGGCAAATCAAACATTTATGTGCATTACTTTACCAATCTTTTGGCATGCAAAATATTTCCTATATATTCCGCTGCTTATCTGGAGCTGCCCTTTAAGGCATACATTTTAAAGAACTATATGGCATTAAATCATAGTGTAATACTACACCTCGTGTCATCTTCTGGGGCTATATAACTATTTGCTCAGGGATGAATGGTTGTCAGCGCTTTGCCATTCCACGTGAAACTACACTGCTGTCTTTTAAACATTCAGCAAGTAATTTATTACAAACATGCTAAATATAGAAGGGTGTTTCAAATTTAACCTGTTTTGCTTTAAAGAGTTATTTTATTTAACTCACTAAACAGCTACTGAATTTGGATCCTGTAAATCCTAGCACAAGGTGTTGATACCAGCAAATAACAATAATTTTGTGCAGAATGTATTGCCTATGCTGTACTGTACCAATGTTTGTGGTATCCATGCCTATTGCAGTGGGGTGTACACCCCAAAGTTTAAACATATATGTGTGTGTGTGCTTGTGTATATACAGTGCTCAGCATAAATGAGTATACCCCAACAGATTTGCCAGAAAATCTTTACTTTCCTTTCAGAATCAACATTTTCTATGGGCCACTATACTACAAAATACTCCCACAAATGCGGGCCATTGATTGCAACCAAGATTTGTTAATTTGCACACTCAAAGTATTTTTCCTAACTAATTCATTCAAGACCATGTTGCAAAAATGAATACACCCCAATGAAAGTCTTAGAGGCAGTTCACACTGGAGCGGCGCGACTTGCAGGGCGAAGCAAGTCGCCCCGCTCGAGGCAACCTCAGTGCGGCTTGCAAGGAGACTTCTATCCATAGAAGTCAATGCAAGTCGCGCTGAGGTTGTCCCGAAAATAGTGCAGGAACCTTTTTCTAAGTTGGAGCGACCTGAGTCGCTCCTATTAGAACGGTTCCATTGCACTGCATGGAGACGACTTGTCAGGCAACTCAAGTTGCCTGACAAGTCGCCTCAGTGTGAACCGGCTCTTAGGAGCAAAGCTAAATTTTAGACAACAAAATCCTAATTAACAAGAATTCAACTACAGGTGAGTCTAATTATTCATTAAACAGGTGTCCAGCAGACATTATAAAAGGGTGTTACTTAACAAAGAAATCCCCTTCCCATTTCATGGAAGGGAAATGTCACAAGGCCTGAGAAAGAAAAGCATCTCTTCACAAAAGAAAGTCAGTCAGAATACTGTAGCAAAAGTGATACAAAAATGGAACAAAGATGGAACTGCAACCATCTCACAAAGACGTCCAGGCCATCCACAGAGGTTAACATCTCGACAGGAGCATCTACTGATGAGAAGGGTTGAAGAAAATTGCCATACAAGTTACTGCAGTTAGCTAAAGAAGTAGAAAGCTAAACTGGGGTGATTGTTTCCTGTGACACAATACGGGGTACACTGCACAGGAATGGCATGCATGGGTGTCATCCACGAAAGAAGCCTCACCTAAAGCCCATGCACAAAAAAACCTGCATAGAATTTGCCAGGGCCCATGCTGAAAAAGAAGAAGACTACTGGGACTCTGTACTCTGAAGAGATGAGACCAAGATAAATGTTTTTGAAACTGAGGCTTCAAAACTGCATGGCATCCCAAAGAAAAGATGTACAAAGAAAAATGCATGGTGCCTACAGTGAAACATGGTGGTGGCAGTGCCCTTCTGTGGGGCTGCATGAGTGCTGCTGGTGTCGAGGAGCTGAATTTTATTGATGGTATCATAAATTCACAGATGCACTGCTCTATATTGAAAGAGAAGATGCTACCATCACTCCATGCCCTTGGTGGTTGTGCACTTTTCCAACATGACAATGGTCCAAAACACACATCTTAGGCCACTGTTGAATTTTTGAAGAAGAACAGGGTGAAAGTGATTCAGTTGGCAAGTATGTCCTCTGATCTGAACCCAATCGAACACCTATGGGGAATTCTGAAGAGACAAGTTGAGCATCACTCTCCATCCAGCATCCAGGCTCTAAAAAAAGGGACTTTCTTGAAGAATGGAAAAAGATAGATGTTGCAATATGTCGCCAATTTGTTCATTCCATCCCTAGAAGACCTGGTGCTGTCTTTACAAATCATGGAGGTCATACAAAATACTAGACGGAGTAGTTTTTGTTGTGGAGTGTATTAATTTTTGCATCAACTAATTTGAGTAAAACTGAAGTAAGTTTGATACATGCAGGTACCTTTCACTGCTTTACTGCTTACTGGCCAGTAGGCTAGAATGTGCAGGGAAATTCTAGCACTATTAGTGCTTTGCCTGTAGAAAGAACTAGGGATTCTGATGCAACCAAAGGGCTTTGAAGTATAGGCACCTCTAGAAACCTGCCCTTCATACTAGACATGTACAATTTGTTTTGTTACAAATCGAAATTCGGGCAAAGTTTTCGTTATTTGGGGATTCGGATGTATGCGAATTTCTGAATCACGACAATAACGAATTTAAACAAATTCAAAATAAATATAACAAAACGAGTTATCTGAATTTGAAAATGGATTTTAATTTGAAAATTCATTTGAACTTGAAAATGAATTTGAATTAGAAATGGAAGCATATTACAATAAATACAGTAAGGTATAAAAGTGAAATAAGATGACTATTCCTACATAGGCTGCTTTATAGAATGGCATACAAAGCAAAAAATTGTATATTCCAGCGATAGAGGTTCCTCGAGATGGCAAGCAACCATGTGGAAATGGGATGGATGACTGGATGTGTGCTGCCTTCCTCGGACAGGGAAATCCAAAGGACACTAAGAAAACAAAATAAAAGCAAGGCGCACGCACCTAGTGCATTACCAAAAATAATTTATTCCAAAATAAAAAGTTGAAAGAGGGTACTCACAAAAAACACATGGAGACAGGACGTGGAAAAATCAAGCACAAGGCAGGATAAAAGCTGATGCGTTTCGGGGGCGCACCCCCTTCCTCAGAGTTAAGTTCTGAGGAAAGGGGTGCACCTCCGAAATGCGAATTTTTTTTTTGCCCGAATATATGAAATTAATCTGAATATACAAAACCAATTCCAAAAATATATCATCCTAACATAACGAGCATAGGGTATCCCTGAGTTTCCCACAAGTTTGAGTCCATTGGTTTGAAGGAGCAACTGGGTGTGCTCCGAAACATGACCATTCGTTTGAAGAAGGAGCAACTGGTTAACCAGTTAATATGTTATGTGAACCTCAAGTGGATCCTGAAGAAGCCCAATTTGGGCAATATGCGTATATCCCACCACTATCTTGGGTTCTGTCGATTGTATGGCAAATGTACCAACACTGTACATATTTTTAGAATGTCTTCTTACACTTTTTCTATAGATTAATACATTTTGTTTTTAAACATAACTTTATCTTGTTTACTATTGGCTGTGGCACGTTTAAAAATCCCCTATACTCCTGTGTCTCCCCTCATGGGAAACTCAGGGATACCCTATGCTCATTAAATATTGACCTTTGGGGATTGTGCTGCCCTGTTCTATTTGCACAAGCTCCGCCACCCAATTGTTTGAATTCTAACATAACAAATACGTTTTAAGCAGAAGCCCAAAAATGATATATGAACATTTATAATTAAAAAGTTAAAACAAAAAAAAAAACAATAGATCATTTTGGAAATTGTCATAAGGCCGATTACATTCAGATATCGCTGGGAAGGAACTGGGGAATTTACTGTGTGAGAACCTTTTAATGAACTGAGCTAACTAAATATCTTCTTTTCAGTCAGGTTTCTTAAGGACGCTCACAAGTGAATATTTCATATCACCATTGACCGACCACCTTGCAGAAAAGCACAACGCAACAGCTCCAGGTGGACATCGCCCTCATGTATTATATAAGCGGTCAGCAGAGAGTATAATTGCTCTGGACAGGGAAACCTCTCATTCAAGCTCCGTTCACCAGGCACCTCAAAGTTCGCAAAAGCAGCATTTCTGTGGAAAACCCATGAAACGTGAGTAAAAGGCGGAATCATCTGTGGTGTGGTTCAGGCGAATAGGAGGGAGAGGGCTGTATAGTGGGTGTCTGCACTATAGGGGCCTAGGTTATTCTAGTACAACACCCAGAGCTGTTAAGCTGAGTTTTATCCTTCTTTGTAAGCTGGAAGGGCAATATTCCTACATGAAATCTTCCTATTTTTTTTTCTAAGGAACATGATAAAAACCTGACTCAACGGAATATGCAAAACAAATAATATATGAATTTACCCAGTATCTGGAAAACATGGTCAAATATTCCTGTTGCCTAAAATTTGTATCTTAGTGCATGCTTGTGGAAAAGTCAGGGAGCCTACACAAGTAGGAATTGATATTTCTGGGGGCGTTTTGTACACCAACAGTGTACAGAATGCCTCCAGTTTTCCAGATTGTGTTGCATTTTGCAGAAAATTAGTAGTAGTAGTAGTTGCAGGCTGGAAAGGAAAGGTAATTTTAATTACATTAAATTACCACTTCAATAATGGGCACTTTTACCCCCTTCTGCCCAAACCAATTTTCAGCTTTCAGTGCTGTCGCACTTTTATTGACAATTGCTCAGTCAGCATAACTTAAATTAAGTTGGGTATCAAATTGGGATAGCAAGGTTGGAACGTCATCACTCCACAAAGGGGTAGACAGTGGTTATTTCTTTTTCTTGCCCCATTTTCCTCCTAGGGGGGTGTAAACACTTTTTGAAATAGTGGCTGGGAGAATTGGAGGCTTTGGGTAGTCTCTATACAGGAGATTTAACAATATCACTATATCGAATTTCTCCTACACACACATTTATGAGGGCGTGGTCTCATCTCTCTCTTGTGGTTTGTGAATGTGAGATTATTTTCTAAGATTCTATATTTTGGTGGTTTGGGGATTTTCCTTGGTGCTTTTTGAGATGGTGGTCCACCATTATCATAGCCATAAAAGGTAGCATAGATCCTGAGGAAGTGAATGACCGAGAAACACGTCAATCTAAAGACATCATATCACAAAAATATAGCCTGTGGATTTACAGTATCTCACAAAAGTGAGTACACCCCTTACATTTTTGTAAATATTTTATTATTTCTTTTCATGTGACAACACTGAAGAAATGACACTTTGCTACAATGTAAAGTAGTGAGTGTACAGCTTGTATAACAGTGTAAATTTGCTGTCCCCTCAAAATAACTCAACACACAGCCATTAATGTCTAAACCACTGGCAACAAAAGTGAGTACACCCCTAAGTGAAAATGTCCAAATTGGGCCCAAAGTGTCAATATTTTGTGTGGCCACCATTATTTTCCAGGACTGCCTTAACCCTCTTGGGCATGGAGTTCACAGAGCCTCCCAGGTTGCCACTGGAGTCCTCTTTCACTCCTCCATGACGACATCAAGGAGCTGCTGGATGTTAGAGACCTTGCGCTCGTCCACCTTCCATTTGAGAATGCCCCACAGATGTTCAATAGGGTGTAGGTCTGGAGACATGCTTGGCCAGTCCATCAGCTTTACCCTCAGCTTCTTTAGCAAGGCAGTGGTCGTCTTGGAGGTGGGTTTAAGGTCGTTATTATGTTGGAATACTGCACTGCGGCCGAGTCTCCAAAGGGAGGGGATAATGATCTGCTTCAGTATGTCACACTACATGTTGGCATTCAAGGTTCCCTCAATGAACTGTAGCTCTCCAGTGCTGGCAGCACTCATGCAGCCCCAGACCATAACTACCAGCCACTCCCAAGGGAGCACATGGCTACATGTATATGAACCTTGCTTTCTTCTTTTTTCCTAAATAGTTGAATGTATTTCTACAAAGTAAATTGTACTTGAAGTAAATGTTGGATCTTTATTTCTAGATTCATCTGGCTTTACTTCAAAAGACACCTATATCAGATCCAAAGCACATTCCCACCCACCAAGATTGAAGCGTTCTGCCGCAAAATTCCAGCAGTCCAACAGTTTGGTTGTTGAGACCCTTGTGGTGGCTGATAAGAAAATGGTGGAAAAACATGGCAAAGAAAGTGTCACCACATACATACTCACTGTGATGAACATGGTAAGGTACTATCTGTGTATCTTTTACTTTGTAGACTTATCAGTAAATTGGGTTTGCATGCCAGGCCACAATCTGGTATATCTGGAACTTAGAAATATGAAGTCGTTCTAACTGGTTAAACAAAACCTGTGCTGAGGTAATGCCATAGGCTGCCATTGTGGAAGGTGCTTGTTGCCAGGCACATTCTCTAATCCACACTTCCTGAGTCACAGATATGGACATATATGAAGATGACTCATGCTGGATTCCAGCTCTGTAACCTATGCCAAACATAGCCAGGCAACAAGCATTTTCAGGGGAGATCAGAAGGGACCGTTTTTTTGCAAGTTGCAGTCAAGCTCTACTTTTGTTGAGAAAAGACCCCAACATTGCAGACTTTATTGCATATTCATACCTGTCAGTATTGACTCATGCATTCCAGTCACTTCCTCCTTCCTGAGTGCTATGCAGTAGGGTCTTCCTGATATGACCAAGTGATCAATCCTAGGATTGTAATAAGAGAAAACTTGATTTGGTGAGACAATCACTCAGCTACAGTTCCAGTGATGTTCTGTACAAGAACATCTTACAGAACATGCCCAAAGGTTTCATAGTTACAAGGAGAAAATATTCAAAACAGTATGTTTGATTTCTAATTTTTGTTTTATGTTCCCTCATCCTGACTTGTTATGTGAGCTGAACTCAGGCTGAAATGAGTCCTAATATTCTGCGATTGTGGCTGAATCCTGTCGTAGACATCTCATTTCAGGAATCTGAATAATATAACCCTCTATGTCAGTGGTTCTCAACTCCTGTCCTCCGGAACCACCAACAGGCCAGATTTTCAGTATTACCTTGGGGAGATGCAGACTAGAATGCTGCAATCACTGAGCAGCAAATGATATCACCTGTGATGTATTTCAGTTATCCTGCAAACCTGGCCTGTTAGTGGGTTCTGAGGACCGGAGTTGACAACCACTGCTCTATGCTTTCACTTACAGTATATTTTCCAATTGTGTAGGGCAGGCTACCCAGCTTAGCTTCATCTGACCTGCATGGCAGCCTCTACGTGAAGGTTGCAGGGTGTCACAGGTTGTTCAGCCCAAACTGATACGTTACATGCACGGATGGTGGCCTGAGGCCTAGACTTCCCATCCTCCCGGCCCCTACGTAGTTAACCCATTGTTCCCTGGGAGCACTCACACACCTGGTCCACACGTCAGCTTCCAGGACCCAGATGTCAGGCTTGCACCAGTAAGCACACCTCTCACTCCACATCCTGGGAATGGGCTGTAATAAACACGTCACTCCATTCGATTTTCAAACTTTACTGGTTCAGTTCAACGAATTACACAAAAAGAGTGGAAATACTGGTATTGGCATTTCCCAAATAATGGCTTCAAATGAAGACGTTTAAGCATTGTATCTCTTGTAGCTTTCCCCAGATGTTATCCTATCTACTCTCCATCCTCTGGTTGAACACTCCTATAGCATTCCAGATCTTCCAAAGTGAGGATACAAAGGGAAACGGCCTCCACTTATTTAAGCAATATATTTTTATTAGATGATATCAAAAGTTACATAAACAATAAAAAAGTTGAACAATCAATGCATAAGAAAAGATCATATAGGCGGGGAGGAGATAACTTCTCTCATCGCATTGTATAACATTACTAATCAGGTGCAAATCTCAAGAGGTGTACCAATAAAGCCTCATACACACGGGACGACGATCGTATACAACAGGTTGTATGAACGATTGCTGTATGCGAAATCGATCGTTCGTATGCACGATTAGAACAGCCGACATACGACGGTCATATAAGGGGAGTTGTATGAGCAGACTAGTCGGTCATACGACCGTTGTATCGTGTGTACAGAGAAGTTGGTACAACAAGTTGTATTGTGCAAAACACGCATGCTCCAAAGTCAGGAACGGCCGGATGCTAATTACATGCACCTGAACGTTCTTTCTGTGGTCGTACGATCGTGTAGTGCAGTCAGTATGCAAGTTACATTATCCAACATACAATTTGAGACGATCGTACATACGATCGTCATCCCGTGTGTACGAGGCTTTAGAGTTATACAGATAATAAACATAGTAGGTTCTTTCGCACTATATAACAACAAAAAAGTTTGTTTGGGTAGTGATACGCATAACAGAAATAGTCTACATCTAATATAAGCAGATTAAGGGGTCAGGCTCAGAGACCAGTAGCTACAGCAGTAGGGGGACTCCACTGACCAGCAGGATAGGTATACAAGCAGGTCACCTTGGCCGATGATGCGGAGGTGCGTAGTCTAAGTACTAACCGGTGTTCACCAGAGCTCAGGGCGCTGAGCTCAAGCTCCACATACCTTATACAGGCGGTCCCCTAGTTACAAACATCCGACTTACAAACGACTCCTACTTACAAACGGAGAGAGACAACAGGAAGTGAGAGGAAATCTCCCCCTAGGAAGGGAAATTCACTCCTGTAAGAGTTATTATGGGGAAAAGGTGTCTCCGCTGATGCTTTATCACCAATCCTTGTTTCCACAACAGCCCAAAATTTTCAAAATCTGATTCTCATTGGGACAGGAAGTGAGGCGAAATCTTCTGAACAGAAACATAGACAGCAAAACAAACATTACAGGGGTGTTAACCCCTCCCTATGCTATCCAAAAAGCTTCAAAATAGTTTTTTTGGCTGGAGCTACACTTAAAAAATGTACCTGTTCCCACTTACAAACAAATTTGACTTATGAACAAACCTACAGACCCTATCTTGTTTGTAACCCGGGGACTGCCTGTATAGGGATACTGAAAAAACTCTTCACTAGAAAAAGGAGCCTTTAAGGGACCTTTACCTACCACTACCTGCCTACAAATGGGCCATCACAGTGTGTGCTGCAGATATACCATTTTTTAGGTGAAGTTATACTGTACTGGGAGGAAGGAACTCAATACTTTTCATACGGAATTAAAGCGGAGGTCCACCCAGGGCTGAAAAAATTAAAAGTCAGCAGCTACATATACAGTAGCTGCTGACTTTTAATAATAGGACACTTATCTGTCCTAAAGACAGGTGTCCTCTTCCCCCTCGCCCCCTGAAAGGTGCCAAATGTGACACCTGAGGGGGGGAGGAATCCAATCAGCGGAAGTTCCGCTTTAAAACTGAAACATTTTTGGATTATCACTTTTGACAAATGGATGTCAGTCCCCATCATACACACTGATTTATTAAAGGAGTACATTTTTTTTTACTTACCTACATGCAAATATTTTCACTTCAGATATCCAATCATGTACAAAGAAATTTGTATCTTTTTAAGTCTTCTGCAAACGATTGGCTGTTCAAAGTAAACACCGGTTAGCTTGGTTCAGAGAAAAGATGTCCTTTAGTAAATGAATGCCAGCACACATAGGAGACCCTACTGTGGGTACAATACAGTTGAACTAATGTAAATACTGTATATCTCTCTGCAGGTTTCCAGTCTCTTTAAGGATGGAACAATTGGAAGCGACATAAACATTGTTGTTGTGAGTCTTTTGCTTTTGGAAGATGAACCAGTAAGTAAAAGCCATTCTACTGTACCTAGTTCTGCTATGTACAGTGCCTTGAAAAAGTATTCATATCCCTTGAAATGTTCCTCATTTTGTCATGTTACAACCAAAAATGTATTTTTTGGGATTTTATGTGATAGACCAAAGACCAAAGATTTTATGTGAAGTGGAAGGAAAATGATAAATGGTTTTCAAATTTTTTTACAAATCTGAATATCTGAAAAGTGTGGCGTGCATTTGTATTCAGCCCCCTTTACTCTGATACCCCTAACTAAAGAAGGCATCTAATTAGTAAATAGAGTCCACCTGTGTGTAATTTAATCTCAGTATAAATACAACTGTTCTTTTGAAGCCCTCCGGAGTTGTTAGAGAACCTTAGTGAACAAATAGCATCACGAAAGCCAAGGAACACAAAAGACAGGTCAGGAATAAAGTTGTGGGGAAGTTTAAAGCAGGGTTAGGTTATAAAAAAATATCCCAAGCTTTGAACATCTCATGGAGCACTGTTCAATCCATCATTCGAAAATGGCAAGAGTATGGCACAACTGCAAACCTACCAAGACATGGCCGTCCACCTAAAATGACAGGCTGGGCAAGGAGATCATTAATCAGAGAATCAGCCAAGACGCCCATGGTAACTCTGGAGGAGCTGCAGAAATCCACAGCTCAGAGGAGAGAATCTGTCCACAGAAAAACTATTAGTCGTGCTCTCCACAAATCTGGCCTTTATGGAGGAGTGGCAAGAGGACAGCCATTGTTGAAAGAAAGTCATTAGAAGTCCAATTTGCAGTTTGGGAGAAGCTGTGGGGGACACAGCAAGCATGGAAGAAGGTGCTCTGGTCAGATGAGACCAAATTTGAACTTTTTGGCCTAAAAGAAAAACACTATGTCTGGTGGAAAACGAACACTGCACATCACCCTGAACACACCATCCCCACCACGAAACATGGTGGTGGCAGTATCATGTTGTGGGGATGAATTTCTTCAGCAGGGATAGGGGTGCTGGTCAGAGTTGATGGGAAGATGGATGGAGCCAAATACAGGGAGATCTTAGAAGAAACCCTGTTAGCGTCTGCAAAAGTCTTGCGACTGGGGCGGAGGTACAATGGAATGGTTTTGATCAAAGCATATTCATGTGTAAGAATGACCCGGTGAAAGTCCAGACCTAAATCCAATTGAGAATCTGTGCCGAGACTTGAATAGACACCCACCATCCAATCTGACAGTGCTTGAGGTATTTTGCAAAGAAGAATAGGCAAAAATGTCACTCTCTAGATTTGCAAAGCTGGTAGAGACATCCCCAAAAAGACTTGCAGCTATAATTGCAGCGAAAGGTGGTTCTACAAAGTATTGACTCAGGGGGGCTGAATACAAATGCATGCCGCACTTTTCATATATTGATTTATAAAACATTTTGAAAACCATTTAACATTTTCCTTTGACTTCACAATTACATGCCACTTTGTGTTGGTCTATCACATAAAATCCACCCAAAAAATTTCAAGGGGTATGAATACTTTTTCAAGGCACTGTAGCTGGAACAACACAAATTGACTCTGAGCCAAACCCTTTTTCATTTGTGTCTCCTTTTTAGAAACTTTATAGCCTCATCCATTTTATTCTGGCCACCATAATGGTGCTAGAAGATTATTTTTGGATGAGTGGCATGTCAATATTACAGACAACATTGGGTTAAAATGATCCCAAACCTAATCTGCCAGCACTGCTATGGAAGTCAGCAGACAAGGGATGGATTTTAAAGTTTCTATACAGGAGACACACATGAAGGTGGATTTAGCTCACCCAGGGAAGTTTTATCTACTTTTATGAGGCTTGTGCATTACATAGTAACTGGATTTGGTATTGGGTTAGATCAGCCTTTCTCAACCTTTTCAGCGTGGAGGAACTCTTGAAATGACTTTCTGGTCTCAGGGAACTTCACTAATAGTTACTATATCTTCAACTCATGATACATTAGTGTGATGGTCAGTGGAAAGAATGCTCCTTTCATTTGTGATCATTGAGAAGCATTTACCCCTTACAGATAGCTAATATGATCAAGAGTGTTAATGGTGTAGACTATTGTACTGGAGCCTTTAGTCATTCTTTATTCCATTTTTATACAGTCCAGGTAATACTGTATTGTTTCTCTACTGAGAGTCATGCAGTTGCAGCTTGACAGTTGCAGTTTAATTACAAGGGAATACTGCTTTCACAAAAGTAAAGGCATTTATTTTACTTTGGAAAATGCAACAGGAGGGGCTTGAACACACAAAGTTGGGTGGGAACACCCAAAAATCCCAGTTGGATAGCAACAGAGTCAGAATTATGGCAGGAAGATCTCACTGTTGGAGTATCCAAGACATAATAGCCATTGACAGATGCAGCCCATCAGATTAAACTGATAACTTAAATACTGCATAACTTTTAGGTTAACTGTTTCCTTTACCCTAACCTCTCATGCACATGGGCAGAAAAAGGAAACTTCGAGAGGAATTTTTCAGTTTTTTATGCCTCTGCCAGTTCTATGCAGAAAAGTCCAGTGTATATGGGAGTAATTTAACACTCCTGTGTGCATGCGGCTTTAGGGTACTTGTGCAGGAACAGAAGGCAAGTAGACCCTAAAACTATTATATCTTATATAAACTGTTCAAGAGGGTATTTAAAAACAGTTTAAAAATGGTGGCTTGTTTTAATCTTGGGTTAAATTGTTGGGTTTCAAACGTGCTATTAGATTAATCACTCATCTCTAATTACCAGGATCATAATATAACCCTGGGTCCTCCATTTCCCGCAACACTATAGGAGAACTGCGCACAATTGTCTAAAACGTATTTGTATGATGTAGCAGGAACCATACAATTAACTGGAAACTCTCTAAATTCATATTCAATCATGGACAGATTATCCACATATTTTTGGCCATAGTATAGGTGTCATGTATCCACAAACATGGCCATATGAGTAAATGCATTCTTTTTTGCTAATTTTGCTAATTACATATACAAATATTATTCTCATTTTTCTTCCACAGTCTGGACTTAAGATCACTCATCATGCTGATCAATCCTTGAATAATTTCTGCCAGTGGCAGTCATCCCTTGTGGGTAAGAATGGAAAAAGACATGATCATGCCATTCTTCTAACAGGATTGGACATTTGCTCATGGAAAAATGAACCTTGTGACACCTTAGGTAAATACTTTACAATATAAGTAAAAACACCATAAAACAATGCACTTGAAAAAAGATGTGGTCTTTTTAAAAGCAGAATATGGTTTTAGAAGAAGGAATAGTTGAAATCATTAAACACAGTTTGATATTGCCATTGACAGATCAAGAGAATTTTGCATTGTTTACTGGAATTGTCATTTCATCTGTAGGTTTTGCACCAATAAATGGCATGTGCAGCAAATTCCGCAGTTGCACCATAAATGAAGACACTGGTCTGGGGTTGGCTTTTACTATCGCTCATGAATCGGGTCACAAGTAAGTAAATATACTCACTGAAAATAATAAAGTGTAATACTATTAGCAGTTTAGGGTGGAGAGGAAAAAGCTTGGGAAGATGCCATCTAGTAAAATCAGTAAGTGGGTTCCTGTATGCTGTGGGAACTCCAGTGACAAGATCCCAGTGATGTGGTTCCCATCTCCATTCACGAAACCTAATGTGAACTTGTATAGTGCATGTAGTTATTTATTTTATATTACATTGAACCAAGGTGATACCTTGGTGTGTTAGTCATGGTTGGGTTGCAGATCTTTGCTACTCCATCACATAGATACTCAAAAAGAATTCTCAAGTGATATTGAAGGCATGTGGATGAATCAGTACTTCAGCTTCAAGCCGTAGTAAATTTGACACATTTGGTATACCTTTTAGATGTACTATAAACGTTGTGACAAACAAGGCAAGCAGACGTGTTAGTTTTGCCTATAGGCTCCCTACAGCTGATGTTTTCCCTATTACTTCCTTACCATGCCTGGTTCTGAACTGTGTCTATGGAGGCAGCCATCTTGGCAGTGAGACTGCAGCATCCACCATTTCTCCTCAATATATCTTCTTATGGGATCCACGCACTGCATAAAGAGCCTTTTCCCTTCTTTAATGAGAAAGGGGAATTATCTGGAGGTGAAAATTATCCCCTCCCCTTATTTTAGTATTGGAACTTAGTTTGAGAGATCATATTGCTATTATTGTTGGAAAACATTAGCCAATTATTAATTATCCCTCTTCGCTCCTTACCTAAGACTCAATTATTTGGGTCAAGCTAATCATTTGGCTTTGATTTCTCTTACTGCATCATACTGAAAACAATTGAACGTATACTCTTGTGACAGCTTTGGAATGGTCCACGATGGAGAAGGGAATCCTTGCAGGAAGACTGAAGGGAACATCATGTCTCCCACCTTATCTGGAAACAATGGGGTGTTTTCCTGGTCAGCCTGTAGTAGACAATATCTGAAAGAATTTCTCAGGTAAGAGCCAAGGTGGACATCTGCCATCAGAAATGTCCCGTAGACTACAATTCTGGAATGTAATTATTCTGCTGCTTTCCCTTCCTGCATGATAATAATGCTTCCAAGAATCCTTTCAGGACTTTTACTGGCAGGTTTATTGGTTTTTATAAGTGTTGCTTCTGTCTAACAAGCTCCCAAGCCAGCGTTACGTTACCCTTCATAGTAGAGAGAACCAGATGTTCCTCTTGTTTTGTAAAGCTGTAGCATTTCCAAAACTGACCTTTTTGTTTCAGTCTCCAGGTGTTGCTGCTAACCAACACCTTTGTCTCTGCTTCTGCTTCCTGTTAGTGACTTGGTTATACATTTCTGAGCATGTTGAAACACTGCGTACGACTGGACTGTGTGCGTTTGTAACAGACTGCAGTCATGAACCTGAAACATTCTCCCTGACCCCTACTGCCCTATGTGTTCTTTTATTGTCATGTTCCAAGTAACTTATTGCATCTCTTGCTGCATTTACATGGCCAAGCCACCATAAAACTGATATTTTAATTTTGGGTAGATCCAAGAAAGTTGATCATACGTGCGTCTTATATCTTTCAAGACCTCGGCACCTGATAAAAATAGGAAAGAAATATTCTCTGTACTGTATAGAAAAAAAATAAAAATGGATTTTAACCGTTCCAGTGCAAGTGTTCTTACAGGTTTTGGAAAAATTCATAGTGTTGCCATTTTCCTTCTTTTAGTGAAAATTGGCTACACCGACAATCTATCTGTGCATTTCATTTACCTGGTCAGAAATTAATCATTCATTAAGTTAAACATTGTAAATGCCTCAAAATATAAAATAAATATTACTTAAAGGGGTTGTAAAGCATAAACATATTTTACCTCAATGCATTCTCTGCATTAAGGTAAAAAATGTATAGCCCCTAGACCACCACCCCCTTATACTTATCCGATTCTGGACCTAATCCAGTGCTGTGCCTTTCTGTAGTGGCTCTCTCACCTCTACCTGCTCTCACAGGCTTTGTTATCAATTAAATCCTGTGAGCAGAGAGCTGCTGTGGGGCCAAGCCACGCTGTATGTGTCTATGGATGCACGCAGCCCAGCTCGGGAGGGCGCCTGCACAAGTGCCCTCATAGCAAGCGGCTTGCTATAGGGGCACTTGGAGAAGTGGAGGAGCCTAGAAGAGGAGGGGCCACTCTGTGCAATTCCATTTTCATTTTCCAATTGCGCAGAACAGGTAAATATCACTTGAATCAATTAATTACTTTAAATATTGAATATTTTAGTTTTTTGTTTTTTTTCAGTTTATGCTTAGCCCTGCAGTTTATATTGCATGGTATGTGTGTGTTTATAAGTGTATATATAATATACTGTGCATATATAATGTATGTATGTATGCGTGTGTGTATATGCATATATACAGTATCTCACAAAAGTGAGTACACGCCTCGCATTTTTGCAAAAATATTTTATTATATATTTTCATGTGACAACATTGAAGAAATGTACGGCTTGTATAACAGTGTAAATTTGCTGTCCCCTCAAAATAACTCAACACAAAGCCATTAATGTCTAAACCACTGGCAACAAAAGTTAGTACACGCCTAAGTATAAATGTCCAAATTGGGCCCAATTAGCCATTTTCCCTCCCCGGTGTCATGTGACTCGTTAGTGTTGCAAGGTCTCAGGTGTGAATGGGGAACAGGTGCGTTAAATTTGGTGTTATTGCTCTCACACTCTCATACTGGTCACTGGAAGTTCAACATGGCACCTCATGGCAAAGAACTCTCTGAGGATATGAAAAAAAGGATTGTTGCTCTACATAAAGATGGCCTAGGCTATAAGAAGATTGCCAAGACCCTGAAACTGAGCTGCAGCATGATGGCCAAGACCATACAGCAGTTTAACAGGACAGGTTCCACTCAGAACAGGTCTCGCCATAGTCGATTAAAGAAGTTGAGTGCACGTGCTCAGCGTCATAGCCAGAGGTTGTCTTTGGGAAATAGGCGTATGAGTGCTGCCAGCATTGCTGCAGAGGTTGAATGGGTGGGAGGTCAGTCTGTCAATGCTCAAATCATACGCCGCACACTGCATCAAATTGGTCTGCATGGCTGTTATCCCAGATGGAAGCCTCTTCTAAAGATAATGCACATGAAAGCCTGCAAACAGTTTGCTGAAGACAAGCAGACTAAAGACATGGATTACTGGAACCATGTCCCGTGGTCTGATGAGACCAAGATAAACTAATTTGGTTCAGATGGTTTAAAACGTGTGTGGCGGTGACAGGTGAGGAGTACAAAGAAAAGTTTGTCTTGCCTACAGTCAAGCATGGTGGTGGGAGTGTCATGGTCTGGGGTTGCATGAGTGCTGCCAGCACTGGGGAGCTACAGTTCATTGAGGGAACCATGAATGCCAACATGTACTGTGACATACTGATGCAGAGCATGATCCCCTCCCTTCGGAGAATGAGCCGCAGAGCAGTATTCCAACATGATAACGACCCCAAACACACCTCCAGGACGATCACTGCCTTGCTAAAGAATCTGAGGTTAAATGTGATGGACTGGCCAAGCATGTCTCCGGACCTAAACCCTATTTAGCAACTGTGGGGCATCCTCAAACAGAAGGCGAAGGAGCGCAAGATCTCTATCATTCACCAGTTCCGTGATGTCGTCATGGAGGAGGGGAAAAGGACTCCAGTGGCAACCTGTGAAGCTCTGGTGATTTCCATGTCCAAGAGGGATAAGGCAGTGCTGGAAAATAATGGTGACCACACAAAATATTTACACATTGCGCCCAATTTGAGCATTTTCACTAAGGGGTGTACTCACTTTTGCTGTCAGTGGTTTGGACATTAATGGCTGTGTGTTCAGTTATTTTGAGGGACAGCAAATTTACACTGTTATACAAGCTGTACAGTCACTACTTTACATTGTAGCAAAGTGTAATTTCTTCAGTGTTGTCACATGAAAAGTTATAATAAAATACTTACAAAATGTGAGGGGTGTACTCACTTTTGTGAGGTACTGTATCTATCTATCTATCTATCTATCTATATATATAGATATATATATCTATATATATAGATATCTATATCTATATAGGTATATATATTGTAATGTAAAATATGTATATAGTGAAAATGTTATTTTTTTATTCTTTTATTATTTCTTTTTTTTTTTACTGGGTAAAATAAAATATTGTTTATGTATATTTACTTTTTACTATTTTCATCCAAAAGGAGGTGAGCTCCAATCGGGTCGACAATTTACTACAAACTCAAAAAAGTTAAGCCCAGCATGATGATTCAGTGTCATGATTGCATCTTGTATTATATGTTTGTAAAAGAAAGATTTTATAAAAAAAAAACATCCATTGAATTATTGCTCTCAATTACATGCCTCCTCTATAAAGTATGCCTTTGCTGTATGTAAGTCAGTTGTCTATGAGAATGATTCACACTGATTTCTATCACAGCACAGCTCAATCCTCCTGTCTCATTGATGAGCCAAAACAATTAGGTCACTTTCAGTATCCTGAGAAGCTGCCTGGACAGATCTATGATGCAGACACTCAGTGTAAATGGCAGTTTGGACCAAAGGCAAAGCAGTGCAGCTTTGTGAAGGTATGTGCTGTGTTCTGAGGACTGTAATAGGCAAGAGCCTATGAAAAGGACATACAAATTGTCAATGAATGTTATAGGGTCTTCAAACTAGCCAATATACCTCAGTATAGATTAATATAAAGGCTAATTCCAGAGAAAACATTTTATTTTGTATCGGATAGGGCAGAACCAAGTTAGAACCTTTGTCAGGTTTGTATTTCTGTGTGGATCCATATTGGGGAATTTTTCTTAAACTCCAGACTGGTCAGGAAGTGATGAAAAATCTACCCAGTGGGGTCACAGACAGAAATAAAAACGAATTTCATATTGTAAAAAAAAAAGGTGGGCATGTGTTGAGTCTTACTGCACAAGTATCAATCAAACAATTTAAAAAATCATTTTTGGAAAGACTTTCATTTCTGTCTGTTTAATGTGACCATTTTGTGGGATTTACTTTGCTCTGTGTTCTTTGCAGGACATATGTAAGTCACTCTGGTGTCAAAAATCTGGCCACAGATGTGAGACGAAATTCATGCCAGCAGCAGAGGGTACGGTCTGTGGTTTGAATATGGTGAGATTATATAGATATTATTATTATTATTATTATAAACAATTTATACAGCACCAACAGTTTATGCAGCGCTTTACAATGTAGAGGGGGGACAGTACAATTACAATACAGTTCAATACAGAAGGGACAGGAAGGCCCTGCTCGTAGAGCTTACATTCTAAAGGGAGGGGGATGGTGGTACAAAAGGTAATAGCTGCGGGGGATGGGTTGATGGGGGTGGCTCAGGTACAGTTCTTAGGTGGGTGAGGGATAGGCTTCCCTGAATAAATGAGTTTTCAGGGATCTCCTAAAGGTGGACAGGGTAGGGGCTGATCTGACATACCGGGGCAGGGAGTTCCAGAGGATGGGAGAGGCTCTAGAGAAGTCCTGAAGGTGAGCATGGGAGGAGGTAATAAGGGAGCTAGAGAGCAGGAGATCCTGGGAGGAGCGGAGGGGACGATTTGGGCAATATCTGCAGATGAGGTTGGTGATGTAGCTGGGGGGGATGTTGTGTATGGCCTTGTATGTTGTGGTTAGTATTTTGAATTTTTTATGGTGGGGTAGGGGAAGCCAGTAAAGGGATTGGCAGCGGAGGGCAGCAGTCATGGATCAGTTAGTGAGGTGTGTGAGTCTAGCAGCAGCATTCATAATAGACTAAAGAGGGGATAGCCTGTGTAAGGGTAGGCCGGTGAGGAGAGAGTTGCAGTAGTCAAGGCGGGAAATAACCAAGGAGTGAATGAGTTGTTTTGTGGTGTCGTTAGTCAGGAAGGGTAGAATTCTGGAGATGTTGCAGAGGTTAAGGCGCCAAGATTTAGCCAGTGATTGGATGTGGGTACTGAAGGAGAGGTTAGAGTCAAGGATTACACCCAGCACCCTGGCATGTGTAGAGGGACCAATGGTTGTGCTGTTGTTCTTAATAGTAAAGTCATGGGGGGGAGGGGGACCGGGAAGGAGGAAATATAACAAGCTCAGCTTTAGAAAGCTTGAGTTTGAGAAAGTGGTGTGACATCCATACAGATATGTCATTCAGTAAGTTGGTGATCCCTGAGGATATCAAGGGGGTGAGTTGAGGAGTGGAGAGATAGATCTGGGTGTCGTTGGCGTAGAGGTGGTATTGAAAGCCATGGGAGGTTATCAACTGGCCCAGGGAAGAGGTATAGTGAGAGAATAGGAGGGGCCCAAGGACGGAGCTTTGGGTACCCCAACAGAAAGAGGAAGAGGAGCAGAGGAGATGGAGTTGTAAGTGACACTGAAAGTGTGCTGAGATAGGTAGGAGGAGAACCAGGATAAAGCAAAATCACGGAGGCCAAGGGAGTGGAGTTTGCTGAGGAGGAGCGGGTGGTTAACTGTGTCAAAAGCAGCAGAGAGGTCCAGGAGTATGAGTATGGAGTGCTGGCCATTGGTTTTAGCAGTAAGTAGGTCATTGGTGAGTTTTAGTAGGGCAGTTTCAGTGGAATGTTGTGGGCAGAAGCCGGACTGTAGAGGGTCAAGATGGTTGTTGTCAGTGAGGCAGCAACTCATTCGGTTGTGGACTAGGCGTTCAATGAGCTTGGAGGCAAACGGGAGTAGGGAGATGGGTCTTAAGTTATTCAGACAGGTGGGGTCAAGTGAGGGTTTTTTAAGTATGGGGGTAACCAGTGCATGTTTGAGCGGGGAGGGAAAGATGCCAGAGGAGAGGGAGAATTTGGAGATGTGGGTTAGGGAGTTAAGGATAGAGCGGGAAGGTGGTCGCAGTAATTGTGAGGGGACAGGGTCCAGGGGACAGGTGGTGAGGTGGGCCATGGAGGGGAGTTCATTAACTTCCTCGGTGGTAACAGAGCAGAAGGAGGAGAGTGTTGAGTGAGGTATTGGATCTGATGTGTTGGATAGGGGAGGAAGTTGGATGTTGGATATCTCCTTACGAATTGAAAAGCATACAGTGAGATGTATGGGTGGCCTTCAGCCCTAGGTCAGCCAAGCAAATACCATAAGTAAATGTCAACCATTAGCTCCAGTAATTTAGCCCCTTCTTTACATTTTAAATGGACCTGCAGCATTTTGTTTCACAGCAACCCACCATAATGCCCAAATGGCTCATATCTTGTGGTGTGCTAAAATATATATGTGTTGCAGTGTGGCTAGGTGCAAGGTGCATTGGGGTGGCATTTACAAATGCATGGCATTGCACCATTATTTGTTGGTAACTGTGTGTTGTGGGTACCTGAATTTGGCCTCTATATCACTGACTTGGAATAAGTATACAGACCAGGAGTTCACCCTCCCTAAAACTGCAGTGGAATTCCATTTATCTTGGAATATTTCTTTAAGGAGAATCCATTGACGGACCATTCTCCTCTGGCTCTTTATTGGCTGTGACAGCTTGGTGGAATAAGGAATTTTGGTGGAATATCACATCTGAATCCTTTGAGAGACAGATCTAACCAGCACATGAGTCAGCCTGTCAGCATCTGCACATATCATATGTGTTAATTCTAAGTGGCAGTGTCATGTGATATATACTGTAAGTAATGTATGTGGAAAAACTTAAATCTTTATAACTGTAACCAAAACCCTCATTAATTTCCAAAATTGTGTTCTGAGTAAAGTTAAAACTATATGTGCATATATAACTTGAAGTCTTTCAGGCTAAATGCAGTACTTACAACACTGCATATACACTATATTACCAAAAGTATTGGGACGCCTGCCTTTACATGCACATGAACCCTTTACATGCACATGAACTTTAATGGCATCCTGGTCTTAGTCCATAGGGTTCAATATTGAATTGGCCCACCCTTTGCAGCTATAACAGCTTCAACTCTTCTGGGAAGGCTGTCCACAAGGTTTAGGAGTGTGTCTATGGGAATGTTTGACCATTCTTCCAGAAACGCATTTGTGAGGTCAAACACTGATGTTGGACAAGAAGGCCTGGCTCACAGTCTCCGCTCTAATTCACCCCAAAAGAAGAATTGTGACCTGGCAACACCACTGTGGCATACCTCCATCCCTATTTATAAACAGAACAGGAAAATTGGTCATGGGACTTTAAATGAGGTATGCCACATATATGAAAAAGTACAACAAGTATAAAGGGTCTATATTTTATTGACATACTAAATAGAGTAATACATGATTCAAAGTGACATAATGGATAGCAGTAACTGGCCATGAATGACCATAAATGAGCTGACATATCACATTATAACTGCAATAAAATTCATAGGTTTTCATATACAAGGTAAAATCATATACACAAGCGAGTACATAAAAGATTGTGTGGAAATTAGTTGGTAAGGCATTGGTAAAACTCTACGCATTTCGTGGCGTAACAACCACTCATCAGGAGTGCAGTGCTATTCGATAACTGTAAAAATAGATCAAATGATGTAGTTTATAATCAAGCTTCTTAGGAGTGCAGAGCAAGTATGATCATTAGAGAAGTGCAAGTTCCACTACTTACATGTCAGCTCAATAATGTGACCTAGATAGCAGAAAGGTATTTTTGTATTGCATTGGTAGAATCCACCAAGATATTCTTGACTTGGTGATAGCTTTATTCATTTTTTTGCAAAAAAAAAAAAACAAGAAAAAAATGGCTATTGGTGCCTGTTTGTTAATATTTTCCAACAAGCTGGCAAGTCTTTGTAAAAACACCAGCATCCAACAGTCAATAGCATTTTTTTCTCCAGCCTATGGAACTGCTATATGACCAAATCCTCCCTCCAATAGCATGAGCAGTGCACAGATTGGGCACATTGCTTGCACTGATTGAGCTTTATGCAGCCACCTTACAAATACCTACACAAACTGCTAGTATAATTCTGATAAGAAAAAGAGCATACTAAACTTAAAACCTGTCCTTGTGTTTAAATAGTGGTGTCGAAGAGGGCAGTGCGTCAGGTTTGGAGACCATGGACCAAGATCCGTTAATGGAGGGTGGTCTGATTGGACGGACTGGTCAGAATGTTCCAGAACCTGTGGTGGTGGAGTGATGTATCAAGAGCGGTTCTGCAACAACCCAGTGTAAGGCCCAAATTTGTTCCTTCAGTGAGGAATGTTATTATTTTTGTGTTACTAGAAAAGGTCAGTACCTTAAAATACCAGCTTACCTGGTAGCTAGGCCTACTTGCTAACCTCAGCTGTGCACAGGCCTTTACACTATATATATATATATGAGCTGATTGAGGCTCAGGCCTCTCTCTCTTGCTCTGTCTGCTGTGGAAGCCTGCTGCTGGGTGAAGAGGCAGAGGCTGAATGCTGACAGAACACTAAAAAGGTACAGTAGCTGTCTGTTTGCTTTGGTTTGCTATGTTTGCTTTGCTGTTAGTCAGGAACACACCTGAATTTAGGTAGTGGCTTGGGTAACCAAATGTTTTGTTTGTTTTATGCTATGGATTTGCTGTACAAAGCCTTCCTGCACTGACACTGTGTTTTTTGCTGAATAGATGTGCAGGACAAACCTGCTTGGACTGTTCCTGAGTGTCCCTGTTTCAAGCATGTTTTACCACTGCCAATAGCAGTTAAGCCTTTCCTCCTTACAAAGTGTAAAGGCATTTTAATAGTTAATCGGGAAAGAAACTGGTTTAGTTCTTGCCTTGGGGAGGTGCATTTTCAATACCTAGTTCTCTTTCCCAGCAAGGGACACTGCAGGCAACTTCTGACAAATATTATTTAGCCTAAGTCGGCTGATAGCATAATAATGCTCTCTGACCACTGTACATCACTTGCCATCACTGTCATCCTAGACAGGAGATTGTCTGATCGCGCAACTGTCATTTCATGTTTTGAAATGAATGCAATGTCAGACAGATGGATCTAATGGGTTCTTACCTACAAGAGAAAGTAACATAATTGAAAATGTATCATGTTTTTTTTTTTTTAATCCGATGAATGTACACTTATGTGGAATGCTCAATCCTGTATCAGAAGTGATTTCAACCGTAAAATAAATTATAATGTGAAAGGATCAGAAACTTTTATTGCATTATTTATTGCATAATTACCAGCTAATAGTAGAGGAGTGGGCTGGCATGCAGAGGCCAAAGACTTTGCTGGCCAAAGACTCAATAGATGGCAAAATGGGACATGGGCCTTAACACAGCTATGATTTCAACTTTATTATGGTATTACTATATCATTGACCTAACTTTTGACTTTGAGGGGTCATCTGATGTCTTAGCACAAAGAAGAGGCCCCCTGTTTGCTTCATTGGGCACCGACAGAGCTTAAAAAATGATCTTTCCACCCTTGCCTTCTGTGATGGCTGTATACCTACTTTATAGTAGCTAAACCAGTGATGGCAGCGTTACATCGTTACATGTAAAAAGACACATTCATTGAGTCTAATCAAAGGTCAAACAAACAAAATCATATAAAAAATAAGCTTTTGCATCTTTAGAACCCAAAACAGATCTGGACGAAGGCAAAATTAACCTTTAAAAGCATGGTGCAATGTAATGAATTCTTGATCCCCAAAGGCAATCAGATACTTCCTGGATAAACAATCTACTACAGTATTGTTTCTTATAGATATTATTAAACAAATTTAGTTTGCTTATTTAGAAACACATTACGCCCTTTTTTTGAAGAAAACTACAGATTTGATTACAGCTAGTTCCTGTGGAAAGCGCCACATTTTTACAGTTTAGTGTATGTGGAGGTTAAACCTTTTTTGCTCCCGGACAAATAGACGTTTCAAAGTTGGAAGGAACACTCTCAAAATAGGCTGTAGGTAGACAAACTAGCACTAATGGCCTGTGTTTTGACTCTATTGTTAGCTACTTAGTTCAAGCCATTTTGTTAACAAGTCGCTTCTGTGTGTTGCTTTATGTTTACTCCAAATTTATGAATTTAAGCCATTTTGCATGACGAAAACTAGCTTTACTGACCCTTTAATAAAACATGTCTAGTATTGTGTTAATGCCCATTTTCTGCTGTTCTTGTTGTTTAGACCTCAGTATGGAGGGAAGTTTTGCCAGGGATCCAGCCGTATTTATCAAATTTGCAATGCCCAGACTTGTCCTTCAAACACTCCGGACTTCCGTGCCCAGCAATGCGCAGAGTACAATAGCAAACCATTCAGAGGATGGTATTACAAGTGGAAACCCTACACTACAGTGGAAGGTGAGAGGGATATGGGATACAATGACCTGAAACCTCTGCTATTCAATCTAGGCAATATCCAGAGATAGAATAGAACTCACTTTCATTATTTCAGGTGCTGTTCTTCCTTTGTCCAATAATATGACAAATTTGATGGTGCGAGTGAGATTATCAACTTTTACAAATAGCATTCATCATGATATGGCTTGTTGGATAATGCCATTATATGCTACTCAGCTAGATATTGTGTTCAGATGGATATGCTGGCATTATTATGTTAAGCCATGTTGTCTATATGCAGCTGTCTCTAGTTTATTCTGGAATGCTTGTACAACAGCATTCTAGGTTGTCAACTTCACTTAAATCATTATGCATTTGAGAAAAATGTCTTGCAAATGAACAGACTGTCAGACGACACATGTTTGTGCACATCGAGCTTACTATCATACTCTGCTAATTCCTATATTAAAGTCTACTGTGATTAGTAGTGAAAAGATTACACCTTTTCTTTATCATCTATTGAGGGATACTGGGAGTCCTAAACCTTTGTTTTTACTGCTGGCTACAAGAGCAAACAAAAAAAAATGTAGGGCATGGTTACCCATCCCACTATTAGCATGCTTTCATTTTTTGTTAGTGGATGTATTTTCTACAGCTTTCCTGTGTTAGTACTATTTTTTTTGCTAGTACCCTTTTTTCTGCTTTGATTTTTTTTCTTTGATCAAGTCTCTTCTTTGCATGCTGCTGGAGCTTATTCTCTTCATTTGCAGCTTCACACTGTGGTCATTTTCAACCTGGATTTTGGAGTGCTGAATCTGTACCCTACTGGGCTGGATGTGCCGGGACAGCCTGAAAGTGAGTTCTGTCACTGTGTTGTTCGTAGGGTGCTATCCAGACGCAATTCTTTTCAGGTCTAGAGCCACTGGCATTATCTCAGCACTTGCCCTGTCTCTGAGGACTCACATAGTGAGTAGGCTGGTCAAGTCAAGCATCGGGAGCTACTTCAATTACTTAGGTGCTCTCCGCACCCTTGAGCATCTTCCACCTTCTGCTTTTGTATAATAAGAGCTACATACAGCTTTGGTCTTTGATCTGTTCCTGCTGCCCACCTACAGTGAGCCTGTACAATGCATAAACACCACACAGCTGCATTGTGTCTTAAACACGGAGGAAATGACAGTCCTGTTGAAATAGATGACAGCAGCTCACATTCTACTAGTGGTCCTGGGACTGCTTGCAATGTCCCTTCTTATGGCGCGAACACCTGCAGCCTTGAATCTTGTTTTCCTCTGATTTAACCATTAGTCGACAGGCTGGTAATAATTTTGCTGCTGGCCGGTGGCTTCCCAGGCGGCGCAACATACCCGTTGGTCACGGTGCATTTCCTGGTTTACATGAGCGCGTGCCCCCTGCTTCTCATGTTGTGGTTGGACACAGCATGAGTTCTTCAACAGGCTCGCAGCCAATGATTTTGGCTGTGAACCTGCTGATGGCTGTGGCCAATCACAGCAAAGATTGTGTTTTGCCAAACATCTGGCTGTTTTTCTCTCTGATTTCAGTTATTATTCAGAGCTAAAATCAGAAAAAAAGCCAGCCAGCCCGTGAGTAAATTCAGTGCACATACACCTGTTGGGCATACAGTTAACCCTTTGATTGCGCTACTGATCACCCCTGTCACCCAGCCAGTACCATAAGTACAGTGTACAGTATTATCACATTAGTGTCAATAGCGCCAATAGCGGTGTCAGATAGCGTCAGAGTCAGTTAGTGTTCATCCCCGCCAGTGTCAGCATCAGTCCCTGCTTTGCCCGCCACACTATTACAATCACACTATAAGTCGTTAATCACTGCTATTACTAGTATTGTGTATGTCTCTACCCTGTGCATGGTCATAACTATAGTAGTGTCCCAAATGGTATAGTGTTCCCAAAAACACAGTGTTAGCAGGATCAGTCTCTATCACTGCCAGCACTTGAGACATGTAGCAGGATACATTTAGGCTTAAAATTATGAAGAAAATATTTTTTTTTTCAAAATTTTTGGTCTTTTTTTGTTTACATGATAAAAACTATAAAAAAACAGTGGTGGTCAAATACCATCAAAAGAAAGCTCTATTTGTGTGAAAAAATGATATCAATTTTATTTGAATACAGTGTTGCATGACCGAGCAATTGACAGTGTATAGTAGCACAGTGCTGACTAGCAAAAAATGTCCCGGTCATGAAGGGTAAAAACAGCCAGAGGTAAAGTGGTTAAGAGAATCTTCCATACTCAAACTCCTCTTTGGCACTGTTGAGCATGACTGGGCCCCCCTGCTTCTGGATGAGGCTTTTACCAAAGTCATGGAAGATTTTATGACCCAAATTATCCAGTCCATTCAGGTACACAGGCCTTACCCCCTCTGTGTTTATGATCATACTGTTGGTACTGCTTTGCTACAAAATATAATCATACTGGTAGTGGGAAAGGTCATCCCGGGCTTGCCTACAGTTTTGCATTTGTCAATGTCTTATCCTCTTGTAGGTGGCAGTATGACCTAAAGGTTTCAGACTTTCTGTGTCCCTCACTGCACTCCAAGAAATTGATTTTATGATCAGAATAAAAATCGTATTTTTCTCCTTTTTCATATAGTTGGGATAGATAGACCCTCTGTCAAGTTGTATTGCATGTATGGGGAGAAAGGATGAATGGATCAAGCCTAGGGATTGTTCCAGATATTCAATTTTATTTTGTATCAATAAAAGGGTCCATTGAGAGTTGACAGCCAATGCATTTTGGGGATTATACGGTAATCCCTCTTCATCACAGCTTGAAATTCTAGTGTAAGAGTAATCTGGACAGTTGGTTAATCCTGGATTTCTATATAAATTGTAGTTTGAAACTTACTCAGTAAAGTTTTCTGGCAGACAGACAGCTGTCCCATGCTCCACCAACCTAGTTTTGAAACTTTTAGGCCTCATACACAGGGACGTTTTTTCCCGCCTCATTTTTGAGCGTTTTTTTGCAGCTCTCCATGTTATTCAATGGCCCCATAAAAACGCTGACGTTTTTGAGCTGTAGATAGCGCTGGCGTTAGTGAGCTGAAAGCAGAACCCACAGCCAGTGCGTTCCAAGGCTGTAGCGTTATGGCGTTTTTGACGCTGAGCCAGCCAAACATTCACTAACGCGCATTAACGCCGTATCAACGTTAACCGGCATTTCTATCGCCGGCGTTTTCAGGTTAAAAAATAGCAGAGGAATGTTTTTTAAACAAAACACCTATTAACACCGACGCTCACTAACGCGCATTAACGCCGATGCAAAACGTCGTCGAAAATCGTGTTTTTGACACTGATTTTTCCCTGACGTCGGCCTCGACCTTACAGCTAATTTATTTAATATGCCCGTGTGTATGGGGCCTTATTGCTGTCTTTTTCTTTGCTGGAGTGATTGACCTTCTCTATTTGTTCTGGTGACTGTTGAATTCTAAGTTTAACTTTATTTTGTGTATATTTTTTATATACAGTATATTATTGTCATTACTTGCTTACAGTTTATATTAATACTGGGACTAGCAGTCCTATGTATTGATTTTCATGTTTCTGTTCCAGAGGAGAATATCTGCAAGTTATACTGCACGGCTGAGGATTTTGATTTTTTCTTTGCACTGTCCAACAAAGTGAAAGATGGAACACCCTGTTCTGCTAGTGGATACAATGTTTGTATTGATGGCAGCTGTGAGGTAATACTTGCTCTCATGAATATGTCATGAATTCATATTAAGGGTCCACTCCACGTAGAAGTTATGTTTTAATTATAGGCAGAGCCAAGTAGTCTTCTTATATGTCTTGCAAACTCCAACAGCAAGACCTCCCTGCCATAATTCCAGAAAATGCCTACCTGAGAGTTTTGAGTGTTTTGCCCAACTTTATGAGTTCAAGATCCACCATTAGAATCCTGAAGAGAAAAAAAATTTAAATAGTAGGTGGTTTAACTTTACAGCATCTACCAAAAACTGAAATATCAAATATAAGTTGAATGTATCCTTAGGATGGATTCACATTATCGTGGTCCATTAACTTGAGTTGTGTTAAGGCAGTCTATATGTTTGGTGTAGACTGTCCATGCACTGCAGTGCAGGTTAAAATGTGCTTTGCCCCTATTACGGAGATTCACTTTATCTATGTATCCTGCTTACCATTAGCATTGAAAGTGAAAGCTAAAGAAAATCCCAAATTTTGGGTTGTCCCCAGAAAAGTAATAGAGGGAAAATCTTCCAATGGGAACACTAGTTCTGATGGCCGCGGGGTCCACAAAGGATCCCCTTAATTTGCAGGGATTTCCTCCCGCTTCCTGTTTTGGTTATGGGACAGGAAGTAAAGGTAAATCTCCCTAATGGGGCACAGGTGACAAAAAATTAACCAACAGGGGGTTATAACTGTTATATCACGGTCACATGATAGTTTACGTTTTTTTTTATGGTTTTTATTCAATATGGGCAAAAAAAGATGACACAATACTTATAAGTATAACATTTTCAAAATTAATGACAGATAAAGATAAAAAAAAATAGTAATAATATTTAACTAAAGATGCTGTTTTGTGATGGAGTCCCCGTCTGTCTGCTTTTACGCAGCATGGCCGACCAGGTTCAGACAAATGCCTCATGAAGGCAATTCTGGATACGAGACTAGCATATTCCAGTTTGGGCTGTGGTAGATACAGGCTAGTATGTGAGTAAATGATCAATCAAAGTTGCTTGGACAATGATATCCCCATTTATAGACTTGGTCAGTTTACGATTACACATTCCTTTCACATGAGTCATCCAAAGTTTTCAGGAAGACCAGGATATTAGAGGCTTTCTTATTTCTTGTATGGCCCATCAAACAAGTTTAAAATGCATTATTAAATATTGTGAGCCATATAAAATATGCAATTTCCATATCAATAACTCTCCTTTGCTCTATCCAAAATGAAAAAAAAAAAAAGTTTTGCTTATAGTTCTATTTTAATAAAGAGACCCTGTCACCAACTTTAACTTTTTTTATTAAAACCTTTGCAGCAGGAGGGAATAATAGATGAAAGTAATGGAAACATAGGAAATGTTTATTTTTTTTTACTTTGTGTGCTGTTCTGAGCAAAGTAACTATAGTTGTGGCAGAGTGGTTGATTGCTGAAGTCCTCTAATGATCCTGTGTGTTCTCATTGACATTTACAATATGTTAAGGAAATGTATTATCATTAGCTTTGGCATATTATTTGTAGGAAGCAGTGAAGGCAACTGGTTTATGCTTGGCTGTAACAATAGAGTACTTCATATATTTAAGCAGACCTTCATAGTAGCTTGGATTAATCCTTTCATCGCTGTTCCACCACTCTGTCCTACAAGGGAGACAACATGCTAGGGTCAATGCCTATGACTTTTATTCCTCTTTTATAACATCTCTGGTGGTTGGTGACTGACTTGTCAGAAAACCAGCACTGCCACTTTGGGGCAGAGAGTCCTAGGTCCTAAGTAGTGACCTGTTGCTTACACAGGTCTTCTACTCACTGCTCTGGATGAATGGTCTGGAAATAGATATGGAAGTATGAGCTGATAGTGGATAGGGTTGCATTCAAGGAAACCTGATGCTTTGCCCTTTATTGTACACTACAATCTGAGTTTCTTGTGTGGAGGTGAAAACAGAGCGCAATATTCTATGCTGACAACACTGAGTGCAATGTTAGTCAGACCTGCCCCACTAAAGTTACATAGCAAATCTGGTTGAAAAACGACACAAGTCCATCGAGTTGAGTCAACGTTGATCCAGATCAAGGAAAAAACCCCAATGAAGCATGATCCAATTCAGTGGCATCTGATGATTTTTTTTGGGGGGGAAGCAAACAACCGCCCCCCGTTGGTTGGTCGATTGGTCGGTCAGCGGAACGCCCCCTCGGCACTTACCCCATCAGATGTGGGTGGGCGGCAGCCAGATTCCTGTGGGCAGCTGGAGGATTGCACGGTCCGGCGGGAAGGTGGCAGGTTACGGGCTCTGGTGCGCAGGTTGCATGCTCTGGTGGACAATGGGCTTCTATGGGCAGCGGGCGGGACCCTGTGTCTTCTGCCCTCAGACCCGCTTCCTGATTGGCCAGGAGGAAGACCAGTGTGACGATAGCGAATATTCATTCACTAGTGTCACTCTGCGCCCCGAGCCCACCCTTTTTTTAATCCTATTAGAGCCTCTGGCTCTAATCACGTGCTTCAAAAAAACACTCCCCCTCTTTGGAATCCATAGTCCAGCACCCTGCTATGTAGATCAGGGGGTCGTACACATGGGTAGATGGGGCGGTGCCTTGGGCCCCTAATGGATGGTCCGCTGCTGATCCAATTTGCTCCAGCGAGGGAACAAAATTCCTTCCTGATCCCCCCCAAGAGGCAATCGGATATTCCCTGGATAAACTTTACTTGAAAATATTTGTATCCAATTATATTATGTGTATTTAAGAAAGAATCCTTTCCAGGACTTTTTTAAAACAATCTACTGAGCTGGACAGAACCAGCTCTTGAGATAGTCTATTCCACATTTTCACAGCTCTTATTGTGAAGAAGGCTTCCCTCAGGCTTTTCCTCCAGGCGTAAAGAGTGCCCCCTTGTCCTCTGTGATGACCTTACAGTGGATAACTCAACACCCAGTTCACTATATGGACCACTTATATATTTATACATATTTATACATGTTAATCATATCCTCCCTTATTCTCCTCTTCTCAAGAGAGAATAAATTCAGTTCAGCTAATCTTTCCTCCTCCATGCCTCTTATCAGTTTGTTGCCCTTCTCAGCACTTTCTCCAGTTCCCCAATATCCTTTTTTGAAGTGGTTTCCAAAACTGAATTGCATATTCCAGATGAGATCTTAATAGAGTGATCCTTAGCGGCATAGGAGGACATAATTGAAAACTCCAGCAGTAAGTCCCTGCAAGATACAGAAAGCCAGTGAGTCGATCAGTTCACTAGCAGCTGCTTTTGGTGGACTGACCACTCTAAAACGCAAAGAATAAAATGCAAATATCTAACTCAAATTCATCTTTCCCACACTAACTAAAGTAATATCATATGAGATGCCTCAATTTGCCAATCATGATTGCTCTTTGCACTGCCTTATCAAATAAGCCAATTGTGTGAAGAAGTTCCTCAGCCTTGTAATAACTTCCACCAAAGTTCACAGTGAAGTTTATCCGGCAGGAAAACACAAAATCATTGTAATCCATCAGAAAACAATTACAGCTAATTCATTCTAACCTTAGAAAGCTCTTAACCTCCGCCTTAATTAATTGGTTGCATTCAAAATTCTATTATCTCCCGGGTGTAAAATATCATCTTCTTGAATGTACCATACAAGCGAGAAAGAGGATTTTAATTTCAGCTTGGCTCACAGTCAGCATCCTGTGATGTGATACCTTCCGACAGTCACACTCCTCTAATGCATGTTTCATTTCTGTAATTCCGGTGCCAGCTCGTAGGCTGCGATTATGTTCTTGGATCAAAAGCAGCTCTGGATGCCTGCGGGGTTTGTAAAGGTGATAATTCAACATGCAAGTTTTACCGTGGACAATATCTGAGCCATCACAAAACCAACGGTAAGGAGATGTCAGTGAAGTGGAACATGGATTTGTTCTGTGTAATGTTTGCCTTAGCTCACCATAGATATTCTGTTGTTTTCAGGGGCATTTTAGATCCATTATGACATATGGCAGAACATTATAAATCAGTCTAGTGTATAAAATGATCCTTTTGTGCAGAAATAGTTTAACAGCTTCCAGACAGCAAGTAGAATCAATGCTTTGGGGGAACGTTGCCACTACACTGTTAGAAAATGTACCTAATTGTTCTCCGCCAAGCATCATTTACATCTAAGCTATCTACATAACATAACCTCATTGTAATTTCAGCAAAGACACAGCCGTTCCTGTGGAAAATCCATTTATCGTAGACCCAATGCCATGTAGAAAACTTAAACTCAAACTCTAGGCATATGTAAAAAAAATGGCATTTTTTGCTATTGTGTATTACTTCTAAAATAGTGTGATATTAAATACAATTTGTGTAAGTACCTATATCCTTCTAATATCAGTTTCCTGCCATAGCAGCACTCAGTCTGGAAAAGGGGGAAGCAGTGCTAGGGGCCAATTGAGCTTTACTGCATACACGTGATCAGACACAACATGCTAATAGGCTATAGCTACATAGCAAAGTTTGCAGAGTTGACAACCTGTTGGTATTTTTCCGCTCCAGGAAGGTGACTCCACAATATTTCTTAACTCTATTTGACTGCACTGTCTGGTCGTGCTGCCTGCCAGAGTTAATCACAAAAGTGACTAGATTGAATTGCAAATCCTTCTGCAAAAAAAGAGTTTGCAGATATGCATTTCAGTGTAGCTTAAGCATTAAAGAAAACAAATTAAAGTAGGGAAGTGTTCAAAACCCTACCCTTTTATTTTTTGATGTCTTTGTCTTCCTGATGAGATCTCTCTTCATTTCTTGTCCCAAAGATGCAGCAGGAAGCAAGAGGGAATCTCTAATAAATGTGAGGGAAATTCCACTTGTCTGTTGTCAAAGAAACGGGTGTCTCCATTGCAAGATTTTCCCTCACCTCTACTCGTGACAACTTTAAAATTTTGTATTTCCAGTTAATTTCAGAGATGACCAGGACAAATAAGCAGGTTGAATCTTGCAAGGACACAGCAAAAAAAAAAAAAACTGGCAGTGGTCTGATTCGATTCTCCCTTACTCTATTCAAAATAAAGAGTTTGGGCTATACATACACTTTAAGCTGTAAAGAAAATGGATGCCGACATATTTCTCTCTTATTTTAAAACTATTTGAGCATGACCTTCTTTTCAACAAGACATACAGTAAATGTCAACAGAGGTTGGCATTGGCACAGAATAACTTTTACTGACTCCTTGAAATATTAAAGCAAACCTTCAACTTCAGAAGCTGAGCCAAGTTGTAAAGACACATGAATCCCTCCTTTGGCATGCTGACCAATCCAAACCTGCAATTTGCTTTGTAGGGTCACTGACTTCCTTTGGACCCCTTATAACATTTTCATTGTGTAGTTTGTTAGTCCATTCTTGTTAATCTCCGAACTTAAACAGGCCAAAGAGGGATTTCCAAAATCCACTAAAGAAAGAATGCTGAAAATAGATCCAGAGCAATGCTCACAGAAGCACACATGAGGTAGCTTTGGCCCTTCACCTTTCTACACAGATTATCACATATTTGGTAGCAGAGCCTGATATTATGAGGAAGGCCTCTCTTACAGGGGCCCCTGATAGGGTAGACAGGAGGCGCAGAAGTACAGAGCAGCACAAGTGCCTGTATTACTTGCTAGCAGCAGGGTAGGTGTCCATCCTGGGTAGAAGTCTTCAGATGGTTCCAGCGAGCAGGCAGGCAGCTGGTACTGGTGACAGCAGGCAGAGTCAGGCAGGCCGGGTCATACACAGACAGGATGGATTGGGTACAGGACACAGGCAGAAGCATGGTCAGGAAACAAGCCAGGTCTGAAACCATTCAGTAAAGCAGGAGCCAAAAGAGCAGATAGGAGCGGAGGTCAGGGGACAAGTCAAGGTCGATGCAGGTGGAGTCCAGAGAATGATCGGGTCAGCAACTGGAAGCAGGATACAGATTCACAGGGTCACAGGTTACACAGGAGGCTCAAGACACAGCAGCACTGATCCTGAGCACTGGGCGAGTTTAAATAGCCCATTTGGTGCCAGCATCTGTCATAGGTGCATGCAAGCGCAGGCACGCACGAGAATACGCGACAGCTCGTGCATGCGCATAGGCATTAGCTAGTGCCCTATTCTTGTGAGCACGAAAGGGACCATGTTTTAGCCTGTGCACAGAAGGGTGGGAAACAGATCAGTAATCCCAGAGAATTCTAGAGATATACACATTGATTTTTCATGTGATTAACCCTTTTGATCTGAACTTGGTGATTAAATGAGTATCTAAAAAAAAATAATTAGGGCAACAGAAAGTGAATTTTGGCCTGTAACAATCTAGTTACTTTCAAAGTAAAGGGTTTGTAGGAAAAAGTAGGCACAATCTTAAAGCAATCTCTTGAGAATCAGTTAATAGTTTTCTATATTACAAAAAAAATGGAATCATCCAAATTATTTAATCTTTGTTTCAATAATAGATAGAGTCAATTGGATTATGAAAATTATCTTAGTAAGTATGAAATGATTGGTTCAATATGTTTATAGCCAACCTATGTGTACTGCCTACCATCGGTCTTCCCATAGATAGAGCATGTACATTGTATGTCTATCTCTAGGATTGCTTGGGATTACTTGCCTATTTCCCACTGGCTATGTAGAAAGGTGAAGGGCCAAAGGTACCTTCTGTGTGCTGATGACAGCACTTGGATTCAATATTGATTAATTTACTTAGGATAGCAAAATTATCTTATCAGGCAATTGCTTTAATGTGTAGACAGTCTATGTGTACTGTTTATCACTGGCCTATATGAAGCATATACATTTTGACTTTTACCTTCTTGATTTAGTACATGCGTTTAAGAAATAAACTTAGCATATACTCATCAGTCTTCATTATTGTTCAGATTATTACACAGTGGTGACCATACCAGCAGGTGCCAGAAGTATCCATTTTCAGGAGATCGAAGTCTCAACCAGCTACCTCGCTATAAGAAACCTAAACAAGAAGTATTATTTAACTGGAGACTGGACCATCGACTGGCCTGGGAAGTTCTCATTTGCTGGGACTGTTTTCAACTACCAAAGACCTTTTCAGCAGACTGAGAGCCTTTATGCGCCTGGACCAACAAATGAAACACTGGTTTTGGAAGTAAGATTTTATATTTAATATCAATTTTCATTTTAAATAACATTTGAAACATTCAATTAGGTTTCTTAGATCTCACCTAACCGTAATTATTTAGAATTAGAGCAGCAACATTTGGAAGACAAGTAAAAACCGAACAGTGACCCTTCAAAATAGGTTTTCTCAACCAGGGTTCCTCTAGAGCAGTGGTTCTCAACTCCGGTCCTCAGGACCCACTAACAGGCCAGATTTTAAGTATTACCTTGGTGAGATGCAGACTATAATACTGCAATCACTGAGCAGCAAATTATATCACCTGTGATGCATTTACGTTATCCTGCAAACCTGGCCTGTTAGTGGGTCCCAAGGACAGGAGTTGAGAACCACTGCTCTAGAGGTTGCTAGGGGTTCCTTGAGCAATGAGCAATTTCTGCCTCTCAGATAAGTCCCCATTGACACCACTGGTCTTTTTAGCTATCTGTAAGGGGGTAATTCATCCCAATGACCACAAATGTAAGGAGCATTCTTCCCACTGACCATCACTCTAATGTATCAGTTGTGTGTGTATATATAGTAATTTTTAGCAGGGGTTTCCTGAGACTGGAAGGTGATTGTAAGTGTTCCTCTGTGTTGAAAAGGTTGAGAAAGGCTGCTATAATCTCAGTGACTGTGGTAAAGTTACAATTTCATCAAGTTTACTCTAATATGATTTCAATGTAATCCACTGTAATAAGATTTCATAGAACTCTTCAAATACATAAGTGTCTAAATATTGTATCCATATAATAGTGTTCCAAATCTAAAAGTGTCCAATATCTACAATAGACTCTAAGGATCACATCCCATACAACTAATCCATGACAGTGCAGAAGAAAACACCCAGTAGGTCAGTGCTCCACATAGTGTTCACACAGGATCCTTACCAAAAAGATTAGACCACTATGTCATAGATGGTTAAAACAGGGCATATGGGATTAAACCCTCATACTCCAAAATGATGACCTCCGCACATCCTCTGAGGCATCTACCGGTTTCACTCGTAAACCCATATACCATATGTGACATATAGAATAGAAAGCAACTCTCATAGGGTAGTACAGTTAAAATCCCAAGTTTTTTAAAATAGTAAAAGTGTGCACTCACATTACACCTGATATAATTCAGCAATACCGCAAGTACATGCATTTGATTGGTACCAATTCCCTCCTACTTCCGGTAAAGCATGCATGGTGACGTCACGCAAGCCCTTCCCTGCGCGCTTCATCATAGAAGCTGGGGGAGTGACCACTCCTAGAGCCTTCACTTGCTTGAAATTATGGTGGAACCCTGAAATGCCTTTAAAGGTACATAAGTCATACAAATACCTTAATGGAACAAAGCATAACTTATTAAATGCATTTTTGTGTTTCAAACTGTAAGTTCAGTCACCTGAAATATGGTATATTACCTTATACCACATCATTTCCTGCATCAGAAATTGTATAATGTTCACACCCAAGTGTGAAAAGCCAAACATTTATAGCTCGTTCACACCTAAGTGGTCCATTGCCGTGCATTAATACATGCATGCATGTTAACATTGTGTCAAAGCAGCCCATTCCTAATGATGCACAGCAACAGATCCAATAATGCACATTACCATCGTTACTTTACAAACCAGTACATCACAATGCATTGTATGAGCGCTGGTTGCTATCATGTGCGTTGGGGTGCCATTCACAATAAATGCCACAGCAACATACTACATTTAAACCGATGTTCTGATGAGCATTGCAATAATGCATATTATAATGTGTATTTTTAATGTGTGTTGCCATAATGCACATGTCTAAATAGTCCCCAAGCTATACAGGCTTTGTTGCACTATAATGTACACAAAAAGAAATATAATATCGGCGCTAAATCCTAAAAGATAAAGCTGGCAATAAATTGCTGATCAACAACTAATATTCAATAAAATCCAAGATTGCAGCCCTCAAAATTCATATTAATAGTCCATGAAAGGTCTACAAAATGAGAGGATCCCAACACCAGCTTGTGTGCAGAAAGATGGAAGAATCACACCGCACTACCGTGCCCAGCAAGTCTCGTTACCATATAATGAAGGCAAATAAACATATGGGTACAGGTCTTTCTCCAATCCACTCAGATATTCGTCAGACCAGCAGATCAGAGATCCTGCACACCTGTCACCTGGACACAGACTTATGGTTGAGTGCTAAGGAGAGAAGCCTCTATGCCTGGTGTTCCTGCACTGGTGATTCACTTCATATCTGCTGACGAATTTCTGAGTGGATTGGAGAAAGACCTGTAACCATATGCTTATTTGCCTTCACTATCTGGTAAGGAGACTTGCTGGGCACGGTGGTGCGGTGTGATTCTTCCATCTTTCTGCACACAAGCTGGTGTTGGGATCCTCTCATTTTGCAGACCTTTCATGGACTATTAATATGAACTCTAATTTTTAGTGCTGCAATCTTGGATTTTTTTGTTGCACTATAGAGTGCTGGTATCCTAACAAGTTTCAGGTGCCAGAGGATGCAGGGAGATTGCATCTAGAAGACCCTGCATGTCTCCTCTGGGCTCCACTGAATGTATTGCAATGCACATCGCATCACAATTTATCCCTTCCCGCAGTGGCGGCTGGTGAAGTTTTAGGATGGGGGGGCCAGACCCCGTCCTTCCTTTTTGACCCCTCCCAGCTCTCATAAGCCCCACCCCTTATAGAATCCACCCACTCCATCCTCTGTATTCCCACTTGCTTCCACCCATAGTGTCAGGAGTATATAGCTCAGCCTCACAGGAAAGGGTATATAGCTCAGCCTCACAGATCAGGGTATATAGCATTACAGATCAGATTCAGGGTATATAGCTCAGCCTCACAGATCAGGGTATATAGTATTACAGATCAAGGTATACAGCTCACCCTCACAGATCAGGGTATATAGCATCACAGATCAGGGTATATAGCTCAGCCTCACAGCTCAAATGTCAAGGTATTTACCAGTTTATTCTGACTAAACACAGTCCTTCTGCTTCTTAGTAGCAACTGGAAGCCTTCCTCCTTTCCTACCCCATCACTTCCACAAACTCTCTGAGCCCACACCTATACATATAGCTCCTCATCACAGGACCACAGACCTGTAGATTTTCCTTCATATCATGAAATGTTTTAATGTAAAACCAGCTATTGAAAAATGATAAGTGTAATTACTTCTACTAGCATGCAGAAGAACTTACTCTCACTCTACAGCCTCATAAAACTGAAACCCAGAGCGATCTCCAGGGGTACATTTCCCAAACCAGGGCAAATCCCTGGAAGACAAGTCTCTGCCATGCCCTTTGCACACTGCTGCCACCATCCTGCAAAGTGAAGTTTAGTTCCCCCCATCAGGGTGAAGCACACTAGTCCACGTGTGCTAACCCAGTGAGCACAATGGAAACAGATGCTGGGACTTATAGTTCCATAGAGACTGGATACCTGTAAATTGTCCAAAGTCATGCAAAGAAGCCTACAGACTGGTCGCCCAAACCTTCTTCATTTGCTCAGTGGTCTGTTGGGGAACAAATGACCATTGGAGAAAAGCTAGCATTATAGTGGGAAGTGGCAATATTCTTTCTATAGCCCACTGTTCCACAACGTTCCTGCAGACCAAAGCAGGAGCATAGGCAATATAAGTATACTGCACTTCCAAGTATGGGGGAATACATAACCCCGCCTCCTAGAATAGAGGGGGAAGGGGACCAGAGCAAGGTGGAGAGGCCAAGGAGGTCCGGCCTACAGACTGGTCGCCCAAACCTTCTTCATTTGCTCAGTGGTCTGTTGGGGAACAAATGACCATTGGAGAAAAGCTAGCATTATAGTGGGAAATGGCAATATTCTTCCTATAGCTCACTGTTCCACAACGTTCCTGCAGACCAAAGCAGGAGCATAAGCAATATAACTATGCGGCACTTCCAAGTATGGGGGAATACATAACACCCCCACCGCCTCCCAGAAAAATGGGGGAAGGGGACCAGAGCAAGGTGGAGAAGCCGAGGAGATACGGCGGACGAGGATTAAGCTGTAGGACTGGGAAGAGCAAAGAGGAGGGGCAGCGGCCATCGAGAAAAGGGACACCAGCAGAGACCTCCCCCCTGCTCAGCTTTACTGAGGAGAGAGAGGGTCAATGGCGGCTGGTGTGCGTGGATGCACCCCCCCACCAGGGGTGGCTGGGGGCTCGGGGCACTGAGAGCTGCTAGCCCCCTTCCCCCCCACCCGTGGGAGGTCACTTACCGATTCAGGCTGCTGTGTGTGCTCTCCTCTTCTCCTCTGGAGTGTGGGCATGCAGCGCGGCTCCGGCTCCAGGCGTGTGCCTCCTCTTCCAAAGCGCTGGGCATCCAATAGGATCGCCTGATGCTTTGGCCAATCGGGAAACACTGACCTGTCTCCTGATCGGCAGGGAGGCACTACCCTGTGAAAATAGCAAAAATTTGTTCGCTCACACAGTTGGGTGGGATCGGGGCATACTCCCTGCACCCCGAGCCCACCCTTTTTTGAAGCCTATGAGAGCCTCAGGCTCTGATCAGGTGCTTAAAAAAAAAAAACACCTTCCCGCCCCCGCCACAGGAATCCATGTGTCCAGTATCCTGAAAGGGACCAGATGCATGGATAGGAGGGTGGCAGCAGAATGGGGGGCGGCGCCTGTGCACCCTTAATACACGGGCCGCCACTGCCTGAAAGTCACAGGGTGCCACGGAAGTGATGTCATACACATCCCTTTCTGAGTCACAGCAAGAAGGGGAGGAGAGTGGACGTGTGTCCAACAGCCAGCACCCACCATGTCCGTTTTAGGCCTGCATATGGGCAAGCGGAGCCCAGAATACATGGTACCGGGTGTGTTGAAGTTTGCCTGTCAGTTTTGCACACAATCTTGGTGGCTTATGGACCTGGCAACGAAAGGGTTAAAAAAAAAGAAAACCTCATACAGATGGGTGCCCTTCTAGGAACGGCATCTGTAGGCACATGCCTATAGTGCCTATTGGGAAATCTGGTCCTGGCTTTAATGTGTCAGGTGTGTGTAAATAACAAGAGCTGCTGAACAAAATTTTAAAAAATTTGACAGGTAAAACTGTTAGCACGTATCATTTTCTAGTGGAAATTGAATTGCTCTGTTTGCACTTATGATAATCGCATGACATGCTTGAAGGGTAAGGGTGGTGCCTGTATAGGGGCGTAAATAATATATACATAATGCAGCAAGACTCTCCAATCAATGGGCGACTTTCGAAGGTCCAGGCTTGTCTGTGATAAGCCATTCTCTAAAGGGTCATAATCAGCATGTTCATGACTAAAAATACAGTTAGCCATGCTATTAATTTGAGGTTCAGAACACATTGGTCTCGAGATCCTTGAAAGGCGAGCTGTACATGTTGAAAATGTGAGTCACTGCGTCAAGTACAAGATATCTTTAGTCAAGCTGGTTAGGACGATGTGTGGTTTGATTTTGATCAAAGTTCCAAGCACAACAAGCCAGAAGGATCTGACCATTTATAAACACTTAATTATAATCTGGACTGACCGAGTCCCGCTAGGGAAATGTTTAATGGATGAGTTGTGTTGTTAACAGCTTCTCACTGATGTATGCAAGCTTTCAATAGAACTCTGATGTGTTCAATCCTCTCCTTTGCTCGAAACTTTCAGTGGCCGCAGAAGAGCCCATGTGATTGAATGAAATGCAATGGAAGCATGCAGCAATGCCAGCAGCCCTGTGCTAAATAACTTACATATGTACTTAAAGCGGAACGTCACCCAAAATGGGAAGGTCTGCTTTATTGCCTTCTCCCCTCTGCCTCTCCCACTTTTGGACACTTTTTTGAGGGGAGGGGAGTGGGTACCCAGTTTTGATAGATACTTAAGTTTGATAGGTACCCGCTTCCACTTCCGCTTGGATCACTTAGGCATTCGGCCCTGCTGTATTTGTCCACAGCTTTTTGGAACATGTCACACGTCACAGTGACACACCACACAGTGCTCCCAGCGCAGAGACCGGGCTCTCACACTAATGAGCAGGACCCAGGACTCCCAGTTCAGGGTCACCTGATCACTGTGATTGCCTTTGATTGGCTATCACAGTGATCAGTCTCTGTGAGCCCGCTCCTGTATTTATTTCCTCCTCTTCTGAATGAAGAGGAAGATAAATTATATCTTTCTCTTCTTGCAGGAGAGGAAGATATACATAGACGAGTGTGTATAAAAAAAATTAAATGAAATTCAAAATTTAAATAAAAAATAAAGAGAAGAAAAAATAGCAAGATCAAGGTTTGCCAGGATTGTTGTTAGGGTCAGGGTGTGGGTCAAAGGTCAGGGTCGAAGGTCAAGGTCAGCATATTTTTTTAACCAGTTAGCAACCGGCCCATAGACAAAAGACGTCTACAGGGCGGTTGCTTAACTCTACATTGACGTCCTCCCAGAATCGCGCTTAGGGGGCGCGTGGGACCCGGCGCATCACGGATCGCGGTGAATGGGTGCTGTGGGCGGCCTTTCACCACGTGATGCTCGGTCAAATGACAGAGCGGTCACATGTAAACAAGCTGGCGGAAGCGCCGGCTTTTCTCTCTCCTCTACGCACCGATCGGTGCAGTGTGAGAGGAGAGAGGGGGGAGAGAGGACGTGCTGCAGCGCTGTGGGCGATGTGTAATGCCCACAGCGCTGCTAAGTGACAATGGGGGACAGGATGCACCCCCCACCATCCATCCACACCCACCCAGCCATCCTCACCCCAGCCATCCTCACCCCATCCAGCCATCCTCACCCCATCCATCCACCACCCACCCAACCATCCTCACCCCATCCATCCACCACCCACCCAGCCATCCTCACCCCATCCATGCTCAGCCACCCATCCATCCATCCATGCTCACCCACCCAGCCATCCTCACCCCATCCATGCTCAGCCACCCATCCATCCATCCATGCTCAGCCACCCATCCATCCATGCTCAGCCATCCTCACCCAGCCGTGCTTGCCCACCCTGCCGTGCTCAGTCATCCCCATCCATGCTCATCCATCCTCATTCTTGCTCAGTCATCCCATCCATGCTCATCCATCCCCATCCGTGCTCATCCATCCCCATCCGTGCTCAGTCATCCCCATCCATGCTCAGTCATCCCCATCCATGCTCATCCATTGACTCGTACCTACCCCTACTGACTCGTACCTACCCCTACTGACTCGTGCCTACCCCTACCTAC
>BLSH010121841.1:1527127-1556661 GCA_018402905.1 Glandirana rugosa | reverse complement strand
TACCTACTCGTGTCTAGTGCTCATCCATCCCCATCCGTGCTCATCCATCCCCAACCATGCTCATCCATCCCCATCCGTGCTCAGTAATCCCCATCCGTGCTCATCCATCCTCATTCGTGCTCATCCACCCCCATCTGTGCTCATCCATCCCCATCCGTGCTCAGTCATCCCTATCCATGCTCAGTCATCCCCATCCATGCTCAGTCATCCCCATGCATGCTCAGTCATCCCCATCCGTGCTCAGTCATCCCCATCCGTGCTCATCTATCCCCATCCATGGCTCATTTGTGCCTCATTCATGCTCATCCATACCACATCAGTTCTCATCCATGACACATCCGTGCCACTACAGTGCCCATCCATGCCACTACAGTGCCCATCTGTGCTACTACACTGCCCATCTGTGCTACTACACTGCCCATCCGTGCCACTACAGTGCCCATCCATGCCACTACACTGCCCATCCGTGCCACTACACTGCCCATCCATGCCACTACACTGCTCATTCGTGCCACTACACTGCCTATCTGTGCCACTACAGTGCCTATCCATGCCACCACAGTGCCTCACAATAGTATAAAAGGTAGTCCAAATGGATTTGGAATGTATGCCCCTAGAACACCTGACGGTGCTCCCTGCATGTTGGGCCTCTGTATGTGGTCAGGCTGTGTAAAAGTGTCACACATGTGGTATCGCCATACTCGGGAGGAGTAGCAGAATATTTTGTGGGGTATCATTTTTGCTAGGTACATGCTGTGTGTTAGAAATATTGTATAAATGGACAACTTTGTGTAAAAAAAAAAAGCGTTTTCATTTTCTTTCCACATTTCCCAAAAACTTGTGGAAAAAATGACATGTTCAAAAGACTCACTATGACTCCCAGAATATACGTTGGGGTGTTTACTTTCCAAATTGGGATCATTTTTTGGGCGTTTCCATTGTCCTGGTGCTCCAGGACCTTCAAAATTGCAAGAGGTAGTCAAGAAATTAGATGTGTCATTTATGCTCCTAGATTGCCTGATGGTGCTCTCTGCATGTTGGGCTTCTGTATGTGGCCAGGCTGTGAAAAGTCTCACACAGGTGGTATCGCCATACTCAGGAGGAGTAGTAGAATGTGTTTTGGGGTGTAATTTGTGGTATGCATATGCTGGGTGTGAGAAATAACCTGTTAACATATGACAATTTTGTGAGAAAAAAAATTTAAAAAAATGTTCATATTGCAAAGAATTGTGGGAAAAATGTACAACTTCAAAAAAATCACTATGCCTCTTACTAAATACCTTTGAATGTCTACTTTCCAAAAAGGGGTCATTTGGGGGGTATTTGTACTTTCCTGGCTTGTTAGGGTCTCAAGAAATGTGATAGGCCATCAGTACATCAGGTGTGATCAATATTCAGTGATTGGCACCATAGCTTGTAGACTCTATAACTTACACAAGGACCAAATAATATACACTAATTTGTTTTGTTTTTTTACAAAAGATATGTAGCAGTATACATTTTGGCCAAAATTTATGAAGAAAAATTACTAATTTGCAAAATTTTATAACAGGAACTAAGAAAATTGAATTTGTTTACAAAATTTTTGGTCTTTTTTTAATTATAGCCCAAATAATAAATACCGCCAAAAGAAAGCTCTATTTGTGTAGGAAACAGGAACAGGAAGCAGGAAACAGGAAACTTTTGTGTAGGAAAAGGACGAAAATTTCATATGGGTACGGTGTTGCATGACTGAGTAATTGTCATTCAAAATGTGAGAGCACTGAAAGCTGAAAATTGGTCTGGTTGTTAAGGGGTTTAAGTGCCCAGTGGTCAAGTGGTTAAAGTAGCACCAGTGTGAGTGTGTTTTAGGCAGGATAAAAAAATGCAAAATGCACACCATTGTTTCTGGGCCCTACTATGGATACAAATAATAACTAACATACACGTGTAATATGTTATATTGCTGCGACCCTCAGGAACAGGTAAATTCATTTTTGGTTGTTCTTTGGTGGTAAATTATGGCAATAGCAAGAATTATACAGCTAAATTAAAAACACGATTTGTTTTACTATTTTGGGCCAATTGGGCCACCAAAAGAAAACCCAATTTCTCCTGGGAAAAAAAAGGTATAATCCACCCGATACACAAAGTAGTTGTGATGTACAGTTTTACTAACATATGTCAAAGTTGCAAAATTGTGTTTAAGCATTAACATTTGTTTTACACTTAGACGGGAAGGGGTTAATAAAAATTGCCTGCTATTAATAGGATTATTTAGAGCAGGCTTATTTTTTTACATATTTAACTTCATTTTACATTTCTTTTAGCAAACAGAATGTATATATTTTAGTTTACTGCTACTTTATGCCCTCATATACAAATCAGCATTTACTTTAGAAGCCTCAGTGACAATAGTTTACACAATAGAGAGAATTAGGTTTGCCACTGCTTGAATAACCAAATGTTATGGTTAATTTTAGCGACTCTGGCAAATCCTAGGCTTGGAGTCTGTGGTTTTGAAATGAACTAACTGTAAATTTTATGAGTCTTTGCCCTGTGGTCAGGCTTGCCGAGAGCTGGGTCTTTAAAGTCAGGTGGCGCATTTGTCAGCGGTAGACCTAAAAACTCTATTCTGAGCCTGGGCGTTCTTTATGAGTTCCTTCACCAACTTTAAATCTAAAACTTATTTCCACTTGGCTGAATAGGTCCTGGATCCAAGCCAGATAAGTAGGCTGTAGCCCCGGAGGTCCTTCCAACTTAAAGGGTTTAAATTACTGGCTCTGCATCCAGACTTTTAATGTGGAGTAGTTAGAAAATAGCTTAATTTATTATTTAGGAAATGTTAAAATTGCTGCTGGAAATATTCCATTTCAGCCTTAAAAATAGAATTGTTGCAGTAGTTTCTGATGGCAAATTTCACCATTTTTGAATACGTGTTTAGTTCTAGCAAACTACAGATTGCTTAGATTGTCAAGTCAAAAGGTTGTAGCACTGCCCTCTTGAGGGTTGCTTAACCACTTCACCCCCGGAAGGATTTCACACTTTAGGACCGGAGCACTTTTTGCGATTCGGCACTGCGTCGCTTTAACTGACGATTGCGCAGTCGTGCGACGTTGTACCCAAACAAAATTTGCATCCTTTTTTTCCCACAAATAGAACTTTCTTTTGGTGGTATTTGATCACCGCTGCGTCATTTCTGATCGCCGCTATAAACAAAAGAAGAATGACAATTTTGAAAAAAAAAAACAAATTTCTTACTTTTTGCTAAAATACAAATCAAAAAAAAAATATAAAAAAACATTTTTTTCACCGGTTTTGGCCAATTTGTATTCTTCCTCATATTTGTGATAAAAAAAATCACAATCGGCGTTTATTGATTGGTTTGCGCAAAAGTTGCCGCGTTTACAGATGATAATTAATTTCTGGGGTTTTTATTTATTTTTTATTTTTTACTAGTAATGGCGGCGATCTGCGCTTTTTAGCGGTACTGCGATATTGCAGCGGCTATGTCGGACCATTTTGACACTTTTTTGGGACCGTTGGCATTTATACAGCGATCAGTGCTATACAAATGCACTGATTACTGCGTAAATGCCATTGGCAGTGAAGGGGTTAACCTGCAGGGGGCGCTCTAAGGGTTAACTGTGTTCCCTGGGCGTGTTCTAACTGTGTGTGGGCTGCCCTTGCAGGGGAAGGATAATGATCACGGCTTCCATATAGAGGAAGGCTGTGATCACAGTCCTTGCCCCCTCACAGAACGGAGATCCGTGTTTACATACGCAGACCTCCATTCTTTCCCTCCGGGGGGGGAGGCATCGCGATCGAGTCCACCGCACCCGCTCCCTGGCCCCCCCGGAACACAGTGAGCTCGCGAGCGCGCCTCCGGCAGCGTGCGTGCGCTCACAGTGCTCGATCTGGCAGCCGCCGTCGTATGACGGCGGTTTGCCTAGCAGAGCCATCTTGTCGCCGCCAACCTGCGGTTGACAGTCGGCAAGTGGTTAAAGAATTTATTTCCCCTTGAGTTTCCCCATTCTGAGAGTCCTCCACTACCCCTGACACTCTGGGTTCATTCATATTGCAATATTCCATTGATAATCACACTCTTTCAGTAATGGAAACCACAACACAATTTGAGTTAGAAATGTTTACTTAACTCTTATTTCTGCAAGAAATGACACCCAGAAATTGTTGACATAAGTATCACAATCCTTCACATTCACAAGTTAACCTTATAATTCTGGCAAACAAAAGGAGTAGTCAATGTGGTAACTTCCGCCACTCCCTGTATTCTCCACCAGCAATAATAGTGACAAGATATAATTCCTCTAATTGAGCTAAAACAATACCTAAGGGTTCACTGAGAATAAAGTGATTTAATAATGCTTACTGAAAATCAGGAGAAAAATAATAAAGTATGACCGTATACAAAAATAGATGACCCAAAGGGTAAATTGGTACCACTCAATGGATTGTAACTCAAGTAATAACATTCTATGAAATGCACTTAGGAATATAACCAGTTAGCAGTTAAATTAGTGTTGTATAATCACACCAGATAACTCAGAATTTCTATTTAAATTTTCATGTTCTAGCTTAGAGAGTTTTTAGGAGAGGAAGTAATACCAAGTAACTGGGGAGAAGATGAGTAGATGTATTTGCAGCAATCCTGTCTTGTAAAGTTCAAGCAATCTTCTGCCGGCTATCAAAGTTAGGTACCTGAGAACACTGTGTCCTTCTAATCCTTGAGATGAGGCACAGAAGAAGTTTGATTCCACTAAACTAAATAGCCTTTCAGTGATCAATGACTTCTTAAATAAACTGGTCACAAACGCCAATCCAGTGTATATAAACTGTAATCCAAGATGTAACAAAAGGATGCTGAATAGATAGTATATGTACTCTTATATGTGGGCCTGAGCCCGCTCACCAAAACCAAAGGACTGGATGTAGACAAACAATCCGGCACTCAGATGAAAATGATGGTAATGCTGGGACCGTTAGTTAAGTCTGACTGCTTGCTCCTGGGAGGTAGACAACATCCTCTGCACTCCTTGCAGTTCTCCTGGATCAACAGATGCGACTGCTGCGGTGGCTGCTGCGGCTTCAATCCAGGCTCAGATAAGAATAGGATTGCTCCGCTGGTCACTCACTTTGTTACTGGAGAGCGGCAGCTAGCTGGGTCACCTGCAGAGAATTCAGTCGGCTGGAACACTGTAAGTAGGCCGCAGGCCTAGCTCCGGTCACAGAAGCACACATGGTTTCTCACTGATCGATCTTGCCATCCCAAGAGACTGGAGCCAGCTCCTCCTTCCATTTAAGTAAGTTCTCCCACAAAGCATTGCACCTCCCAACAGTCTCCAGCACAGCCCGATGGGAAATGGAGTCTTTCATACCAGAGTCTGCTGACGGTTTCTTCTTACCAAATGCTTCATTCTCCTTACAATTCAGTCCTATTCCACAAACGATCACTAGAGGGTATCCTCTATTTTAGGTAATGGGCACAATTGTCTGTATGCCAGAGGTATATTTCTGGACTCCTGGCTACAAGTTATTTGCATATCGTGTATGATTTAGTCCCCGCTTGCAATTCTGTTGGGCAATTTGCACGCAATTTCGTGGGCCACACATCCTCTGCATGAAGCTCATGCTCATTTTTAGGCAACAGACATGGCACATTTTTAAAACTCGCGTGGTGCAAAGATCGCAGCAGAATTGCTACCACAAAGTACTGCACCTCCCAGCAGCCTCCAGCGCAGCACAGCCCAATGGGAAATGGAGTCTTTCATACTAGAGTCTGCTGACTGTTTCTTCTTACCACGCTACAAGTCCCACAATGCTTCATTCTCCTTACAATTCAGTCTTATTCCACAAATAAACACTAAAGGGAATCCTCAATGTAAGGCAATGGGCACAGTTGTCTGTATGCCAGAGGAATATTTCTGGACTCCTGGCTACACTCTCCCCCCACTTAAACATTTGGTCCTCAAATACTCAGGGCCTAATAACCTAAAAAAAATGTGGTTAATACATCCTAGTTTTCAGCTAAATTCAACAAGTATTGACAAACATCCAGGTTCTGCTGAAACCATTTATATACACTTTCAGTGAGTTCATAATCAGTTTTCTGACAGGCCAGGGCAATAGCCGTGTCCCGCCCAATAGTGTCAGGGGCTACATGGAGTTTGCCTCTACCTTAATTTGGCATAGCAAGGGCTGGGGTAGAGCCCACTCATTGAATGGTAGGAATCAGTCTATCAGAACCTTCTCCCAGGGTGTCATAAGTCAATCTTCAAGGTGGGTGAATATTTCTTTGAAAACGAGGAGGAGAACTAGAGTTCTGAGGAGAGGCAACATCATCTGGAATGTTATCCAAAGGGGCAGGGGATCTTTCGACTTCTGGTTCAAGATTAGGAATGGTGACAGCCTCGGAAGTAAGGATACAGTTCTCCTTCTACAGATCCTTCTATGATCCACACAAGGGAACAATTGAATGAGTATTTTCTCCCTCCGGTGTAGTTTGTTAAGGAGAACCATCCATAGAAACAGCTTTAAGGTGTAGATCTTCAAGATTATTCAGCACACTGGAAGCTAAAGTCTCACCTGGCTCTTCAGTACCTGAAAATTGAGAAATACAGTCATCCTGGAAACTGATGAGATCCCCTTGCCTTGAAGTAAGAGAAGGTAAGTCTTCTGACTGATATTCAACTTTTATTTCTCGGCTAGGCATCGGACTTACTGGGATTGCTCGGCTTCTTTCAGGTAATGGAATTTGAGGTCTCACAAGAGAAGGTAGAACTTTATTAATTAGTTTTACTTGCTGACCTGAAGAACTCTTCCTCCCTACGGGCATCAAAGGAGCATTTTGTTGTGGCTTGAAAGAGCAAGTAGGTCTATCAACCTCATTACATGACTTGGATGACAGACACCCCGACTGAACTTCTTTATCCGGAATGCTTACAGGATCCCACTCCCAAAACGGTATCCAGTCCTCATTCTCACTTTATTCAGGAACTGGGTTAATAATCTTTGCAGATGGTTTTCTCTGAGATCTTGTCTTGGGAGGATTGGGATCTTACAGAGGAGCAACTAAAACAACAGGCATTCTTACAGCATCAGAGAGGGGAAGCAAATGATCCCCCCTATCTGGGCAGACTGCCAAGTCTGAGATCATTGCTGATAAAAGAAGCAAAGAGATACAATGTTTCTAGTTATCAAAGGAATGAACTCCGAGTTCAGTTTATCCATTTAAAGACTAAATATTTTCTGAAAAATGTTGCTTACAAGTAAAAATCCAGTATTTTCTGCTAGAAAATTACTTTGTAATTTCCCAAACTTTGTATATATATTTTTAAGCAGAGACCCTAGAGAATAAAATGGCAGTGGTTGAAATATTTTATGACACACGGTGTTTGCGCAGCAGTCTTTCAAATGCATTTTTTTGGGAAAATATGACACTTTCAAGAAAAAAAACAATGCTGTTAGCCCATTTTTTTGCATGTATGTAAGATGTTATGCCACGAGAATCGTGAGAGAATTGTGATCTTTATTCTAAGCAAAAAAATTGTGATTCTCATTTTGGCCAGAATCCTGCAGCTCTACCCAGCAGACTTTGCAACAAGAAGTTTCCAACATTTCCAACGTTTGAACTGCTTAATGACAACTTCAAAAAGGAATGGACGGATACTCTATTCTCATGTTCATTTAAACTTATGCAGATCACAGACTCGAGGACAGAAGAACTCACCAAGTTGCAAGGTGAAATTTCTTGTATACAAAAGGAATTGTTACCTCTGCAATCACATAAAGATTTTTCATCCCTTGATTCCCGAATTAGTAAAGCACTAGAAAAATTGGAGAAGGATGTCATCTCTGGCAAAAGCGACAAGTTTGCAAGAGACGTATGGATTATGAGAATGACCATGTTTATGTCTGGAAAAAAACTGGGTTCCCTGGACATCCACGCAAGCCGTGGGGAAAAAAAATGGGTCAGTTTTTCTGATACTGAGACTGATGCTCATAATGACACCTTGGCTGTCACTGCCTCGGATTCTTCACCCGAGTCATTCAGCCGACAACCGGGTGCTGCTGCGGCCAGTAACACACAGGCTTTAAACAATGGTGTCCAGGGATCAAACAAAAACAAAATGAAAAGACACCAAAAACAAGGAGGGAGGAAGCACAGATGGAGCTAATCAAGACCATTATCTCCTGAGGGATTGGGGTCGGAAGTAACCTGTAATGTATTGAACGTTTCAAGGAGACCTCTGGATGCATCAGAATTGTCACTGCTATCTAGGGGTTTAAGCTTCTGCCCCAATCGTCATTTTGATTCATTTGGGACTATTTTGGACATTAACAAGTTTGTGCGGTCTTAAACCCTTAAAAAACATTTTTGTTGGTGCATCTATGGTATCACGTAATTCCACTGCAGATAGTTCTGAGCTCCCGCGGGATGTGGGTGAGTCTTCCCCTTTACCTCTTGATTTCAGTGAATTATGTGCTGAGTGTGATTTAAATGATCGTGCCTCAGAGTCTGGTCCTCCACCAACGGAGTTGTCCGGTGGCCATAGGGGTATCCCATTTAAGTTGAGACCTGATTTCTACCCAATCAACTCCCGGGGCAAGGACATGGACTTGTTTCAGCGACTAGTGGAGCGGGATCTGACTCATCTTGCCTGCGGGACCCAAAATGCATCTAAACCTAGCAATCTTACGGTTTTGGAGAGAAAGCTTTGGAGAGACTCAGCAATGGCCATAGTATTGTAATTAAGAACTCTGATAAGGGTGGCCCTATTGTGGTCTTAGATGCTGAGTCATATAAGAACAAGGCTATACCTCAATTATCCGATGTTAATACTTATCAAAAGTTAAAAGGGGATCCTACTATGAGGTTCAAAAAATAATTATGTACTCTTCTGGAAAGAGAGATGTCTGTGGGCTTCTTCACCTCTGAAGAAAGGGATATGTTGGTACCTGAATCACCTATCATGCCCATTTTTTACCACTTGCCGAAGGTACATAAAGGTCTTGATCCTTTGACTGGCAGACCCATCGTCCCCCCCTCGGCCAGCCTGTACATGGGGTGGTGGGAGAGGTCCCATATTTTTGGCGCTGGTTGTCCCTATCGAGCTAACATCAGGTTTTTTCGTTGCTACATTGACAACCTGATATTTATTTGCAGTAAAGATGTGGGTGATTTGGATGGGTGGCTTTCATACCTCAATGATAATTCACTTAATTTGAGATTCACAGGCACACTCAACCATTCACGCATTGAATTCTTGGATGTAGTCTTGGAAGAGGTAGGAAACAAAGTGGTCTCTAAGCTGTATAGGAAACCGTCCACAGGTAATTCTATTTTACGGGCCAATTCTGGCCACCCTAAGCATACAATTAAAGGAATTCCCGTGGGACAATTCCTGAGGTTGAGACGCCTATGCAGTGAAGAATCTTGAGATGAAGTCGCGCTTTTCCAGTAGGGGATATCCTGAAGCCATCATTAACAGAGTGATTCGAATCGCCAATGGTGCTGACAGAGGTGGTCTCATGAAGGAGAAGCGCAGACATTTATATGTAGGGGCTATGACTGTTTTCCGCTCCCTACAGTCTTGAATACAATCGTATTAGGAATACTGTACAGAAATACTTACCCGTTTTGTTTAACGATCCAGTATACTCACAAATCCTGTCCAGGGGAGGTGAAGTCTGTCTCACGGAGGGCTCCCACTCTGGGCAGGACTCTTTCCTCCATCTTGTATTCCAGTAGACATCCCCAACCTCACTGGCTTCAATTTAAGGGGACTTTACGTTGTGGTGATAACAACTGTCCATGTTGCCCCCATGTCAAGAGAGGAGACAATTTACATTCCATATCTGCTAATAGAGATTTTAAAGCAACCTCCTTTATTAATTGTAATACCAAATATATAATATATATGTCACCTGCGAGCTGTGTTCGATCCAGTACGTAGGTCGTACCACCCGCAGACTGAGGGACAGGTTGAATGATCACCTTTATGACATCTCAATTAATAAGGCTACAAATATAGCAAAGCATTGGAATATACACCACGATAAGGATGTCACAGGCCTCCGCATGCAGGGAGTGGAGAAGATAGTAGTTCCTAAGGGGGGGGGGGGGGGTGACAAATTTAGGTTGTTGTGCAAGAGAGATGTACTTTGGATTTTCAAGATGAATACTAGACAGCCCCTGGGGCTTAACTTTGAATGGGACCTGTCCCATTTCTATTAGTGAATAGGTCCTTTGTTTTCCATGTACCTTATCTCTTGCCGACACCTGTGCATGTAGACACATATATATATATACACAGATGTGTATTTAATAGCTGTACACTCTCTTACTATGCTTATTTCATAATTTCATTGTTTTGGTTCATCATGTTCTCACTCAATTCCTATCTCATACCTAAATTGTGTTCTTCTTTACTGTTTTGAATGCGGCCTCCATTCTTAAGGGGTGTTCTGCCCATCCTATTTCGGATAGAGTTGCTACGTTTTCATCTTTATTTTTCTGTACTTGATAACTGTATCTACCCACAGTGTCGTACTGTTGACAATTATAATAGAACACTATGGGTACTAAGTAGATTTTCTGTTTCCAAGGTGTAATATATGTTGTCCGTCCTTCATCCAGTAAAATTTCCTATATTTTCTTACTGGTGATCTCCTATGTTTGGTAACAGCATTTTTTCCCGCAGTGTTGCAATTTGATAATTATATTAGTAAATGCGGTATCAAAAAGGACTTCCTGTGACCAATGCTGAATGCATGTTATATATATGTTGGGTTATTTTTGTTAAAATAATTTTTGACTTAGTTTGACCTGTTTTTTTCTATATGTTAATTTGTTGAAATCTTGCATTGAGATATATGTGTTTGTCACTCTGTGTATGCCGACTTTGGTATCAGTTCACGGAGTGACACATATTATGGGGATCACGTATGGGATTTTTTATCCCTAGAATAACCTTCGGTGTTTTTTTGTGTGTTTTTGTGATTTTACAAATGTGGTTTTCAGACACACTCTTTTTTGAACAACCACTTATGTGGATGGTATTTATTTGTCTTTTTGTCTTTTTCTTTTAACCTTTTTTGTTCTTCTTACACATTGTGTTCTGAACACATATATATTTTTAAATATTTATGAACATTACCCTGCGTTGGTGGGCGGCCCCATCACACAAGCTCTGATTTCACTTTACATCAGTGTTCATTGGTTTCATATGCTTCAGATGGTCCGGTCCACCAACTGGTAGTGTTCATGCCCACACAATCAAACTGATGTATATCTGTATGCATATATATATATACAGTGCTATTTGTAATCTGGTCAGGCTATGAGTAAGCACCAGGCTTTGGTGTGAAACGCGTCAGCTGATCTGGGTTGAGGGTTGATTAGTCCTGGAGTGGTTGTCTCCTCAGTATAAAGAATGGTGATTTGAGTCCCAGTGTCTAGCAGAGCTATGGGGGTAGATGCCTTCCACTTGCACTGATACAATAGGGGAGGGCCCCACTAACTTCTTTGGTAGAGTAGCTTTCATTGTCTCACCTGGATTCCTAATCTGACCATTCCGTGAGGATCTAATTCTGGCCCTAGTTACTGACCCAGTATTGACTCCCTGCGCCTGACCCTCAGACCTTCAGGTGGGTTAAAGGTTTTCTCCGTCCTTGGACTTCTCTTCTTTGTACTTGTCTTCTTGGGACTTGTCCTATTTCTGCTTCTTGGAGCACAGATTCTTTGGGTTCCCAGTTGGCTCCTTCACTGAGACCCTCTGAAGTTTCCCGCCTGCAGAGTAGCCAAAAGCTGTTGTAATGCCTTCAATAACTCAGCCATGAAATTAAATTCTTCTTCTCTCTCTGGGCACTGTCGCTTGAAATGACCAGACTCCCCACACTTGAAGCACTTCCTGGGATCATTCCAATCTGTCTGAACAGATCCCTGGACCTCTATGACTCTCATCAGGGTAACTGACCCTGTGCTTGTGCCACCTGTGCTAGAAGTTTGACTGGAGACTCTTCGAGAATGATTGAAGAGTTAACAATCCTAGGGCTTTCTCCCCATTCAGAACCCTCTACATTGTCAGCCTCAAATAGTACTGACTCGACTTGAGCCTGTTGAGCGAACGCCTTTCCTGCTCTCGGGGTAACATTCACCCCTACAAAGAATCCCTGATTTTTATCATCAAGGCCTCCTCTTCTCTGACCATCTTCATTAACTTAGAATACGTGGGTGCAGTCTGTATTCCTTTTAATAGCAACCGCAGTACAATAGGATGATTTGGCCTTGCCCCTTGTAAAATCTCTCCCATCTTGACTGGTCAGCTTCTCTTGGGTCAATTCCTTTATTCAATATGATTTGATGTAAGACCCGATCCTCTCTGACAACATAAGCAGATAACTTCTCCCCTCTTTGCTCCTGAGTATGTTCAAACTTGTACATTAGATCATGGATCCTCTCCACCCTACCATACCATAAGGCTTCAATATAATCCATGGCTACACAATTCGGTTTTCCTCTCTTTAAACTTCAGACTACATCCACAGCAGGGTTCTTCAGGCTTTCACTTATTCGTTGCTTTTTCACCGCTTCTGGCACATTCCAAATCTTTCATTGCTTAGATAGCCCGATCCATCAAAATCTGGGTGTGCGGCCAGAAAAATGTTGTAATTTTCGATAACCCTGATGAGCTGTAAGGTCATTACTCTTTATCAAGCTTTCCACCAATCGACCCATATCCAAGTAAAAAGAGGCAGGTGGCATTCCTTTAAGGGCAGTCTCAGCATCCTTCTCCATGTCTGACTTCTCTGCAACGCATGAAGATTCTTCTTGTGTGGACCCTTCCTCTACCTTCAGGGGTAAGCTTCCAATTCATCTGTCAGAGTCACAATCCCTTCCTGGAGACTTACTGGAACACTTTCTCTCCATAATCTGTCCTCCAATCCACGACATAGGACCCTTGTTTTGGAAAGGCCCCTTTCAACATCAGTCGCACATCTCATTCGGACCATCCCACCATTGCTTAAATAATTAATTCCCCCTTGGGGTGCCCCATTCTGAGAGTCCTATACCACTCCTGACACTCAGGGTTCAGTCATATTGCAATGTTCCATTGCGAATCACACTCTTTCAGTAATGGAAACCACAACACAGTTAGAGTTGGGAATGTTTAATTAACTCTTATTTCTGCAAGAAATGACAACCTTTAAGTAACAAAATATAAGCCACGCCTCCAATAATTATTGATTAACAGAAATTGTTGACATAAGTATCACAATCCTTCACATTCACAAGTTAACCTTATAATTCTGGCGAACAAAAGGAGTAGTCAATGTGGTGACTTCCACCACTCCCTGTATTCTCCTACAGCAATAATAGTGACAAGATATAATTCCTCCAATTGAGCTTAAACAATACACAAGGTTTCACTGAGAATAAAGTGATTTAATAATTCTTACTAAAAATTAGGAGAAAAATTATAAAGCAAGACCATATACACACATAGATAAATTGGTTCCACTCAATGGATTGTAACTCAAATAATAACATTCTATTAAATGCACATACCAGTTAGCAGTTAAATTAGTGTTGTATAATCACACCAGATAACTCTGAATTTCTATTTAAATTCTGCTGTTCTAGCTTAGAGAGTTCTTAGGAGAGGAAGTAATACCAAGTAAATAGCCCTGAGTATATGACTGGGGAGAGGATGAGTAGATGTATTTGCAGCAATCCTGTCTTGTAAAGTTCAAGCAATCTTCTCCCGGCTATCAAAGTTAGGTACCTGAGAAGACTGTGTCCTTCTAATCCATCAGATGAGGCACAGAAGAGGTTAGATTCCTCTAAACTAAATAGCCTTTCAGTGATCACTGACTTCTTGAATAAACTGGTCACAAACGGCAATCCAGTGTATATAAACTGTAATCCAAGTACTCTTATATGTGGGCCTGAGCCCACTCACCAAAACCAAAGGACTGGATGTAGACAAATGATCCGGCAAAATGATGGTAATGCTGGGATCGTTAGTTCACACTGCTTGCTCCTGGGAGGTAGACAACATCCACTGCACTCCTTGCAGTTCTCCTGGATCGACAGATGCGACTGCTGCGATGGCTGCTGCGGCTTCAATCCAGACTCAGATGAGGATGGAAAGGCTCCGCTGGTCACTCACTGTGTTGCTGGAGAATGGCAGCTAGCTTGGTCACCTGCAGAGAATTCAGTCGGCTGGAATGCTGTAAGTAGGCCGCGGGCCTTGCTCCGGTCACAGAAGCGCACAGGGTTCCTCGCTGATAGATCACGCCGTCCCAAAAGACTGGAGCCAGCTCCTCCTCCCATTTAAGTAAGTTCTCCCACAAAGCATTGCACCTCCCAGCAGCCTCCAGCACAGCACAGTCCAATAGGAAATGGAGTCTTTCATACCAAAGTCTGCTGACGGTTTCTTCTTACCATATGCTTCATTCTCCTTACAATTCAGTCCTATTCCACAAACGATCACTAGAGGGAATCCTCTATGTTAGGCAATGGGCACAATTGTCTGTATGCCAGAGGAATATTTCTGGACTCCTGGCTACAAGTTATTTGCATATCGTGTATGATTTAGTCCCCACTTGCAATGCTATTGGCAATTTGCACGCAATTTCACGGGCCACACATAGGACAGCCCATTCACTACATGGGCTGTCCTCTGCATGAAGCTCATGCTCATTTTTGGGCAACAGGCATGGCACGTGTTTAAAACTCACGTGGTGCAAAGATCGCAGCAGAATTGCATCACATTTGAGATACCTTTAAGGAATAATGGCACTCAAAAGCATGCAACTTGGGATCGTGGGCAGAATCTCGGCTTTCTACGCTGGTTCCCGAAAGTGCAGTGGCCATCTTGCCGGTGATTTTGCTCCCTTTTTGACTGCTGGTCGGTAGGAGAGTGGCCAAGACAGGAGAGCCTATACCAGTATCATTGTTTGGATTGAAGAGCTTGGTTTACTACTATCCTCGTGTGTAATATTATCCTTCCTTACACTATAAACATAGTCTTACTGCACTTAGTTTCACCATTTATTCCTTAAGATCTCTTAATTGTAGGTTTAGTTTAAACTCCTTAAAAGATTAGTTGGCCCTAGTCCCAATCCGGTCTCATTTCTTCTTGTGGAAATTTCTAATTAAAGGTCCAGTACGGTCACACAGAATCAAATATGACACGACTAAAGCCCATTGTAGAATTGTAGGTAGAGACAATTACATATGTATGAGACTTTAGTGGAATATGAGTCATTAAAGGAAAATATTTTCAGTGTGCACATATTCTGACTTATTATTTATCTGGTGCAAAAACCACTACACAGAGAAGGTAAGTATATGTTTAAACAAAAAAAAAAATGAGACTTTAGCATGACTTTTAAGTGAATTCCCTGTACTGCTGCTCTTCCATGACAACGTCTATCTCCTGCACTGGTCCCCAGTAGTGTACTGACTGTGTTGACTGCTCTCCATCTGCTGTCCTTATTTCAGTCTTACTTCATCTTCATGGAAATTATTGTCACAGCTGACGTTGTCAAGTGCCACAGAGAGAAGTTGTTGGGAGGCCCCATCAACATTTTGCTATGGAGCCCCATGATCCATGTTTCCTCCCTTTTTTGTGGCCAAAGGCAATTGGCCTTGTGCACTTCTTGAGTTATTCCACCTCATCCTCCAGAGATGCTCCATCTACACACTAGGCTAGGACACACCGTTCAGTCTACAGTTTCCCAAAAAATTAATGTTTTCATCCTCATGCCAAAAGATTGTAAATAATGTATGCTAAGCTTGGGGGTGTGCCTTCCAAAATACTTTCCTATTGTCATAAATACAAACATGAAAATGTTCATGTTTGGAAGAGAAAATGGTGAAATGTAATTCCTTTAACACTGCGTTAGTGACCTTGACATAAACATTGAATTAAAAGATCCTTTTTTTTTTTTTGCTGCAGCATTGCATATGAAAGCTTTTTACTGTCCATCAGACACATTTTTACATTCCTGTAATCCCACTTGGGTTAATTAAACAGATTTTATTTCATTTTCCCAATCATAAAAAGATGTAAGCATACAATTTTGGCCTGGTTCGAAGCCTTAGGCTGTCTCAGCGGGCTCCAGTGGGATTTCTGTTACTTCCTAAACAAGAGCAATACAGAATAACTGTCCACAGCCTCAGATGATATTTATGATACTTAATTATATTTTATTTTTATATTTGTTTTGTTCCACTTTTTCATACACCTGTGCTAGAGGATTACCACAAACCCAATAAAGTGCATAAAAATATGTCAAAGCTATACAAACAGCTATGGAAAAATGTATATAAAAACAGAGTTTTTGTCCTGTACATACATTTACAAATATATTTTTGCATAGCTTTTCTGTATAACAGGGATGTCCAACCTTTTGACCTTCTTGGGCCACATTGGAAGAAGAGGAATTGTCTTGGGCCACACATAAAATACATTAACAATAAGGATAGCTGATGAGCAGAAAAAGTCAGCAGATCACAAAAAAAGTTAACAATCACTGATATAGATGATTTACCTATCTGAGTAATACATTTTTATGGTAATATTTTTATTATAAAACTAAAAGAGGGCAACATAAAAGTAGTGTAATATTTGACACTGTTTTAATAAACGAATGCTTCAATATCTCGTTGGATGGATGCAGTTGCAATTCTCAATGAATTCATAGGGTGCTCATCAGATATTTTGGTTCTAATTTTGCCCTTTGTGTTCTTCATCCTTGAAGATAGTTGCTCACATTATGGTGCTGCCGAAAACTGATAACCTGAATAAGATTTGATTATGAAGAGTGGGATATTTTTCTTTGGGAAGATAAAAACGTATAAAAGTCCAGTAAAGAGACACTGTCAAATATTTCTTAGGCTGCATGTGTTCGCTAAGTGTAAACATATTTTTGCAAAAAATTCCAAAAATAAATCAACATTTTTAATTCAGGTTACGAATAAGTGTGGCTAATTCATAGCCATCTTGGGCCGCATGCGGTTGGACACCTCTGCTGTATAGCATTGACATATTTTTGATGCATTATATCAGACTCCTGGTGGTCCTCTAGTACAGGTGTATGAGCAATATTTTGATTTTGTTTATTGAACTGTTAGACCAAACTAGTTTTGAAGAGTTTTTAAGACTCTGTTCTTGAAAAGTTTTGTTCAACTTTTATATAAAATATTGTTTTTTTTATCAAATACAGTCGACCCCTGAAATTTGCAGGGATTACATTCGTAGAGCACCCGAGAATTGTGAAAAAATGCAGATTTTGGATGTGGTCAAAAAAATGCCCATTTTTAAACTTCTTCTGAGGCTTAGGTTCATTGCCAGAAGCCTTAGAAGGTGCAGGATGTTTGGGCAGCGTATTAGGGATTTAAGAAGGTCAAAAGAGGAACACAAGAACTCTCAGCGAAATACTTGAGATAGCTCCACGCAGTAAACTGTTGTGATCGGGGAATGCTGGGCTGCATCTGCTGGGGAAGAAAAATCTGCAAATGACTGAGGCCGCAAACTCTGAACCGTGACTTAGCGGGGGTCGACTGGACACATTTATTATAGGGTGCATCCTTGACTCTATTCAAAAGAAAGAAATTGGCTACTTGGTACCATCCAAAAGTGTATAAACTTTATTGGCTACATGATAAAATCCAATGGAAGGGCAGGCTTACACATTCGGCTAGAAAGCCTTAGTTTAGCACCTGTTCGGTGTACTGTTCCCCCAGCCTGAGCACTGATAATCCAGCTCTGACAGTCAGGATGGTCGAGAGCTGCTATTCTTTTGTATATCACCCTTGACTCCACATTCACAAAACACTTGAGGAAGAGAAGAAGCTGTTTTCTTTCAGACTCTGTCTTTCTTTTAAAACCTCATAATAAGCCAACTAAAAAGGGTAACAGATGGGCAGGCCAAATAGACCAAACAGAGGGAAGAGGGCAGAAGGGAGTTTCCTTAGGTGCATTGAATAATTGAACTTGCACAGCACATGAGGTTACGCCCTGTGTACTTGTTCCTCCATAAGAGCCCGAGGGGTCAGTTAGTGATGATAAAAGCGGCCACCATTTTGGATTATTTTAGCAAAAGAGTTAAGTTATTAACACCAACAACTATCATGCTATAATTTGTACTGCTATAAGTGGATTAGGCTCATAACAATATTATTTTTAAAACAAAAATGCAGTTGTCCCTTTAATAATAGGTACAGCGCACTGTACTTCTGAGCTGATATTGACCACCTGAGTTGTTTTTTTTTTTAAAAAGTGACCAATGGCTATTGGGTATCCTATGTAAGACATTTGTATCTCTAAAACTACACGGGGCAGATGTGTGGTTTTCCAAACTGAAAAAGGCTAAACTATTCAGGGAAAAATACTAATTATACAATGATTATGATAGACTGACGGTAATACTTGGATATATGTCTTTATTCAGATCCTTTATCAAGGAAAGAATGGAGGATTTACATGGGAGTATACATTACCATATTCTCTTAATGAAGAGAACCCTGTGAAGAAGACAAGCTATTCCTGGGTTCCTCTCTATACAGATTGCTCTGTCACGTGTGGTGGTGGTGAGTTGAACATTTTTTTTTTTTTTTATTAAAATGGCTGATTCTCTCTAACATTTGACTTTAATTGTATATACAGACCTTGTGAAACAATATAAAACGGTATGATACAATATGAAACAAAATGAAAGATGAAGCTTATGTAAGCTAGATGCTGCGGGTAGCCCAGAGTGCTATACAACCAGGACCGTCTTTAACGTGGGGCAAACAGGGCAGCTGCCCAGGGCCCTGTCCATGTTTTAGGGCCAAAGCAGTAAGCCTGCGCAGCCTGCAAATTGGGAGCCCCATCGGCACCGCAAAAAGACTGCTCCACTCCACACAGGCGGCAGCCGGCATTAGCATGCTGAGCAAGGAGCATGTCGTGATCTCCAGTGATGCTTTGAGCCCACCCCATGCCTGTACATCGGGACCCGAGCCAATGTCAGAGTGCTAGTGGCAGCTGGCAGCACTCTTGTGAGCCCGCGGATGGTGAGCGGAGCTCAGCAGACCAGGACCAGGTAGGTCTTTCTCCTCCCCTGGCTCCCCATATATAGGTACCAGTCTAGTTCCAAAATGCTGACCTGGCTGTTATTTAGAGTGCAGCATGGTGGCCTACAAGACCAGTGGCATTGTGCTGACATCTTCCACACTTTGAAATTCAGCACTGCTTGATAGGCTTCTTTTAGGCCTGGTTCACATGTATGTGGGTTTATGCAGGCACAACAGCCCATTCTTTTGAAAGGGCTGCCATGCCTGCATTCCTGCAGAAAAAATGTGCATGCATTTTAAAAATGCAGTGGCCTTGAAATCGCATCATTCTTTTGCACCAGGCGATTTACCTGTAGTTCCTGCACCTGCATCTAATAATGCAGCATGTTTGCAGGTGCAGGAACTGCAGGTAAGTCGCATGGTGCAAAAGCATGATGCGATTTCAAGGCCACTGCATTTTTAAAATGCTGCATGCACCTTTTTCTGCAGTAAATGCAGGCATGGCAAATGAATGGGCTGTTATGCCTGCACAAACCCGCATACATGTGAACCAGGCCTAAATCGGTAGTAAAGTAATTTTTAAAAATAAAAACACAGTTCCCCCTGCAGGTCTGTCAATGTGCTAGCACTGCATACTAGCAAATTATGAGAGACTTACCTGTAAACTCTTTACGGCTCCCCTTGACCCGCAGCACATCCCTCTTCTCCCAGTCTTCTTCTGGGTTCTCAACCTTTGAGTGCTTGAATGGACAGGCTGTGATGACATAATTCCTGTGCATGCGCAAGGGAGTCACATCGTCGCGCATACAGAGCTTTCTTTTAGTGGTATTAAATCACCACCTGTTTGTTTTTTTAATGCTAAATAAACAGAAAAAAAATACTGACTTTTTCTTTTTAAAAATGTGTTTTTATTCATTTCTGTTATAAAATTTTGCAAATAAGTAATCTTTCTTCCTGAATTTATGCCAATATATATTCTGCTACATTTTGTTTGAAAAAAAAAACCCAAATCAGTGTATATTATTTAGTCTGTAGGAAAGTTATAGAGTCTACAAACTATGGGGTATACACTCACTGGCCACTTTATTAGGTACACCTTGCTAGTAGCGAGTTGGACCCCCTTTTGCCTTTATTCTTCGTGGCATAGATACAAAAAGGCATTTTCCTCCACACAACTGCCGCTCACTGGATATTTTCTCTTTTTCCCACCATTCTCTGTAAATTCGAGAGATGACTGTGCGTGAAAATCCCAGAAATACTCAGACCAGCCATCTGGCACCAACAACCATGCCACATTTACAGTCACTTTAATCCCCTTTCTTCCCCATTCTGATGCTCAGTTTGAACTTCAGCAAGTCGTGATGCCGAAATGGATTGAGTTGCTGCCATGTGATTGGCTGATTAGCAATTTGTGTTACCAAGCAATTGAACGGGTTTACCTAATAAAGTGGCTGGAGAGTGTATATTCTTAGGGCCCTTTCACACGAGCTTTCCGTTTCCGGATTCCGTTTTGCTCAGCGGGAATTGCTCCGCTGGTCCCCGCTGAGCCGACGAATGACAGTTCCGTCTCCCCTCACTGAGCAGAGATGGAACTGTCAGAGCGCCGCTCTCCTCTATGGAGATGGGATGAAAACAGACCGCCTGTCCATTTTCATCCGATCCGCTCCGATCCGATTCTACAGACAGATCTCCATTCGTCTGTATTTCATGGGCAGGATCGGATTGGATCGGAGAGTGGCGGGTGTCAGCGGCATGGAGCGTCCGTTCTGGTCCGCCTGATAAACGGACAGGCGGACCTGAACAGAAAACCCATGTAAAAGGGCCCTTAGATAAAAAAAAAAGTTAATTTTCTTGCTCTCAGATTTTTCCAATTCCCCTTTTTTTGCTGCTGTGACTGACTTTCTGTTAGAGGGTGGATAAGTCCCCACTTCATGGTCCTACTGTAGGTAGGAATGTAGCCACCCTATCTTGCTCACTCCTGAGATGGACTATTGGATGTGTAGTATACATGGCTGCAACTAACATGAGATTTTCTGGGATGTTGCGGTGGAGAGCAAAATTGTATGGGGGGGGGGCAAGAAATTGTTTGCCCATGGTCCAATCCATATTAAAGACGGCCCTGTATACAACACACTACTAATCTAACTCTGGAAGTGCTGTTGAAGATCTTCCAGCATGGGTGTGCTGTGTGGCTGTAGGAGACATAAAGTGGGGAGGGGGAGAGATGGATAACGACTATGGTGTAGCATGTAAAGTGTAATTTTTAATAGAAGATATAAAAAAACACTCACAAAGATAAAATAGAGCTCAGCATGACAGTCAGGTAGCCTCTGGAATTGAGATCCGACACGCAACCAGGATTCCGGAAAGACAAAGCCATGGTTGGAACACACGGCCCAGGATATAAAGCCAGCTTATGTAGTAGGAAAATAATGGAGCTGGAACGTGTTTCAAAGCAACCCTGCTTTGTCTTCAGTCTAAAGAAGAAGCAAGGTTGCTTTGAAACGTATTCCGGTTCCATTCCATTTCTCTGGTTTGACAAAGGAGCAGACTCGCTCTGAAACATGTTACCACCCACTCCGTGATGTCACCACGCCCTGACATCATTCCGGTTCTGGGCCCCACGCCAGCTTGCATTCCTGGGTGGTTGCAATCTCCACCTGCGGCTTCTCTGCCTGCCTGCCCATCCAGCGGAGCTCCTTCAGTTTACATCCAGCCACGCTCTCATCCATCCACAGAGGGAGCTACGAACCCTCCATCCAGCAGTCTCCTCCTGACCTCTCGCAAGCTGACATCGGCCAGCCCTATGGGACTGATGATATGCCTGTATCCCTTCCAGTTTTGCAATCCTACTCTTTGTTTTTTAATCATATTTTAATAAACATACACTTAGATGGCGGCAACTTTTTTCTATTTATTTTTATTATCATAAGAAGCTTGATAAGTGTAAGCAATCCAAAAGAAGGTGCATGCAGTGCTGATCACCACCGTAATATCACTTAGCTAAAGATTAAATTGGCTTCTTACCAGACAATGGGGACCATAATAAAATGGTCAGCAGTGCATTAGAATAATCAGGATATCCTCCTATCACTCATCAGCCCTTCGGTATGAGCTCACCCAACGATGGAATGTAAAGCAAAGAAACAACATCTCATAGCGCAATATGTTTTAAAATCCATGTCTTTAATAACAGAAGATCAATGGTGTCAAATGTAGGCCACACCCAACACGCGTTTCATCAGAGAATGACATCTTCAGGGGTATTAGCCACTCTCAAGTTTTCCTCTATGATGAATGTGTATTGCATTTTTTTTATTTTTTAATATGCATTTTGAACAGTCTTATGATTTTCCTATTAGGTTTCATGACTGTGAAGTTTGTATGCCTTCAAGACCTTCAGATTCAAGTAAACTCCAGCTTGTGCAGTTCATTGAACAAGCCTTCCCCTGAGCAAAAACCATGCAATACCCAACCTTGTCCAGCCTAGTAAGTATCTCCAAATGGTTCACTAACAATACACTGAATGATATCCTCAGGCTACCAATGAAGGCAGTGACTTGTATGGCCAGTTTTGATGTTTGATTGGCCCCAAATGACTACATATATGGTTTAAAATAAATCTATCACATTATTTGGCAAGTTAAACTGAAGGTATCATGTAAAAGTGCATGAGTAAAGGTTACCTTTTGGGACAACCGCATGTCAACACAGTGAGCAGATCTGCAGATATAGATCGTTATATGAAAATCCCAACTTGTCTTGCTAATACTGCTCAATGCACAGGTGGTGGCAGCCCTTGGTGTTTGGATTGTAATGGACTTTTAATTCATGTTTATGAAATTTAGATGGACTTTTTTTATTTAAGGGGTTACTGTAGTACTTCAAGTGTTTTGCGCCCTTTACTTTACATATCAATGCACTCAGCACCACCTTTAAATAGAACAACATATCTGTAATTTTCACAAAGTCAAATATATATTGCCTACACTGCTCAGAGCCAGCACAGTGTTGCTGTCTTCTGGCACTCTCAGTCTAATTTGAAAAAATATAATGTGGTGGGTCTAGAAATAGAAATAATGGCTGCTCCAGGTGCAATAACCAGGCTAGAGATGGAGGCCAGTACTTCTTATGGCCAAATCTCTCTTTGAATTTCAAAGCAGGCTAAGAGTGCCAAAGAAAATGAATGCTGAATTGACTCTAGGGAGACTGGGGGTTGTAAACTTGACTTTGCAAGAGTCAGAGAAATAAGGTTTAATTTAGAATTTAATTTAGAATGGATTACACCCATCTTGCAGAGTGCAAGGTGGGTACAATCCAGTGAAATATATTAGGGTACCTTGGGTACATGGATGGTAGATGCATCATATCCAGCACCATGTTGTTTCAGCCTCTGTTGGGTCAGCACTTCTTTCATTCTTCTTGGAGAGTGCACACTGGAGGACTATTGATGGGCATGGTTAGGTGTGAACTGACATTACATATAAAGTCAGGTAGTTGCAGATTTATATGCAGTTTCAAGACCTGGAGTGGGGGTGCTTGGTAGGCACTGAAAAAAACAGCCAAGGGGCTCCTCTTTTTAATTTGTGCTACGAAAGCTTTAAAGGTACACCTGTCCTTTAACGATATTTATCTGTACAATGACTGGACCAGAAGTCATTTTTTTTACATCATTTATTTTTATTATTTTCTGGGGGACTACTTATATGTTTGCATATTCATGTATGTTTATCAAAGTGTTGCTAAACCAACAACAGTAAAATCAGTCTGTATATGCAGTAAAGCATTCTGGTTATACTCACTGTGGAACCTAAATGGTTAATCGTCCGTATTGTATAAATAGGCTGTTTGATCCTGTCTTCTCTGATCCTCCTCTTCTTTTACTGTCCAAAATCCATCTCCTAATAGAACAAGCCTTGGAGGCACTCTGCACATGTTCAGTTTGGTGTGTATTGCTAGGGAGTTCTTTTTTTTGGGAGGGTTCATGTGATCGGCACATGGCCAATCACCACTGTCCAGACATTAAGTCAGGGGTCATGTCATAGGACAGCCAGAGAAGAATGAAAACTCCTCCTACAAGCTTTAACCAGTGCTCGGCCAGACACTGATAGAAGTCACAAGACTGCTATATACTGCTGATGATAAAATGTATTTAGCAGTTTACATTTACTAAAATATTTCCATTTCCATGTTCTGTGTACTGTGGGAGACCAGATAAAGTGACTGCAGACACCTGGGTTTAGTAACACTTTAATAAAGAATCTCTTTAACATAAACTGCCTTATAGTTTATCACTGTTAACATTTATTCTTGCAGCCCATTCTTATTTAAAGTTATTTAAAGAGATTTAGACAGCCTCATAACACAGCACAACCAGGTAGATGAATCCACATTCCCTGTAAGGAATACAGGGGGAGAGTTACTAGATCTGGTGCACTCAGAATCTAGTACAGCAGTGCTTAGTAGCCTATAAGCTTCTAAGTTCAGCTTGTTCAAATAAGCTTTAGCAATTAAACCTGGAAGCTGATTGATTTCTTTTGCACTCTTCAGTTTTAGTAAATAACCCCAGTGTGGTGTCCTCTCTCCACCCCAGTCTACTGACTGTTCAAGTACTGCCCAGGTTTTAGCTTGTCCTGGTTTCATAAAAGCTCCCCCTCCAAAATTTTGGCCCATAGTATAAAGGACAATGGTGGATAATTTTGTTCTACTGGGGAGGCACCAACCTGAAAAACAAAACTTTTAGTTTACCAATTATAAAATACATTGAAACATTCATTATTTTTTATATATTTTATCGTGACTATGTAAACTGTACTACTTGACCAAAGGTTTGTGGACACTGACCATACTTAAAGCATTAACACTGAATATGAACACATTTTATGATTTACCCAGTCACAGCATGTGTCAGGAAGAATAGACCCATTTATATAGAAAAAAGGTGTGAGGCTTCTTTCATTTAAAATTCCTAAATTAAACTTGTCACAAACCTGGATATACACTATATTGTCAAAAGTAGTGGGACTGCCTTTACGTGCACATGAACCTTAATGGCATCCCAGTCTTAGTCCGTAAGGTTCAATATTGAGTTGGCCCACCTTTTGCAGCTATAACAGCTTCAACTCTTCTGGGAAGGCTGTCCACAAGGTTTAGAAGTGTGTCTATGAGAATGTTTGACCCAGGGGAGGACTGGCAGCCTTAGGCCTGGGGGGCAAGTCCAGTCAAGTGGCCTATTGAACCACCAAATCAGCTCACCATCCATGCCCACCTGGTTTTATAATTAATGTTATGAAGCAAGACATATGTGTTACAATGTGGTAACATAATTTAATGTTAATAGCAACAAAGGAGGTTTAACAAAAATAATGCATCAATACAGCCTCACCATTGCCCATCAATGCAGCCTCATCAGTGCCCATCAATGCAGCCTCATCAGTGCCCATCAGCTTAGCCTCACCAGTGCTTATCAATGCAGCCTCACCAGTACACATCAGCTAAGCCTCATCAGTGCCCATCAATGCAGCCTTGCCAGTGCCCATCGGCACAGCCTGATCAGTGCCCATCAATACAGCCAGCAATGCAGAGAGAAGAGAGCCACAGGATTACAAAGAGCGGGGATCTCCTGCTTACCTGGCGCGGATGCTGTCATACGAAGCCCCGCCTCCTGGACCGGCTCCTATAATAGACATCATCCATGGTAGGGCGGGCCCTGGGCACCCCCCCCAATTGAAGTTAGTTGGTGGCCACGCCCCTGGACCCTACACCCTCCATAAAAAGAAAATATTGTCAGCGGGCAATGGCCGCCGGCCATTTTGAATGTAAGCTGGGGTGGCCTGGGGGGCAATTGCCACCCTGCCCCCTGGCCCAGCCCTCCCCTGGTTTGACCGTTCTTCCAGAAGTGTATTTATGAGTAGAGTTGAGCGAACCCGAACTGTAAAGTTGGGGTTCGTACCGAACTTTGCGGTGTTCGGGACCCGAACCCGAACTTTTGAAAAAAAAGTTTGGGTTCGGGTTCTGGGTTCTGGTATTTTTTTCCCGCTTGTTGAATAGCTGCAGGGCAGCCAATCAACAAGCATTTCACTGGTTTGCCCCTAGAAGCCATCACAGCCATGCCTACTAATGGCATGGCTGTGATTGGCCAGTGCATCATGTGACCCAGCCTCTGTATGAGCTGGAGTCACGTAGTGCTGCATGTCATATGCTCTCAGGCTAGTGTAGGGAGAGGATGCTGCTGGTGCTGTGAGGGACAGATTGCAGATCTAATAACATCTCATCCTGCATTACAGAACGATCTAATTGTGGACTAGGTAGAGATTACTACTACTACTGCTTTTAGGGACAGATTGCAGATCTAATAACATCTTATCCTGCATTACAGAACAATCTGACTGGACTAGTTAGAGTCTACTGCTTAGGGGGACAGATTATTGTTCTAAAATCATCTCCTAGTTCTATAGGGTCAGCTTCCTACTGTTGCTGTAAGGGACAGATTATTGTTCTAAAATCATCTCCTAGTTCTATAGGGTCAGGTTCCTGCTGTTGCTGTAAGGGACAGATTATTGTTCTAAAATCATCTCCTACTGCTATAGGGTCAGGTCCCTGCTGGTGTTGTAAGGGACAGATTATTGTTCTAAAATCATATCAAACTGCTATAGGGAGAGGTTCCTGCTGGTGTTATAAGGGACAGATTATTGTTCTAAAATCGTATCAAACTGCTATAGGGAGAGGTTCCTGCTGGTGTTGTAAGGGACAGATTATTGTTCTAAAATCATATCAAACTGCTATAGGGAGAGGTTCCTGCTGGTGCTGTAAGGGACAGATTATTGTTCTAAAATCATATCAAACTGCTATAGGGAGAGGTTCCTGCTGTTGCTGTAAGGGACAGATTATTGTTCTAAAATCATCTCCTAGTTCTGTAGGGTCAGGTTCCTGCTGTTGCTGTAAGGGACAGATTATTGTTATTTTCCTATCCCCATTTCTTTGTAGGGCACTTATCCTACTCTTACCCCCACTTTTCTTCCTTTTGCAGCCATCTAGCACTTCCCAGGACTTTTTTACAGCCATTTTGTGCCCAAAAGTTCGGGTCCCCATTGATTTCAATGGGGTTCGGGGTCCGGGGTCAAGTTCGGACCGAAACCCGAACCTGAACTTTTCCATGAAAACCCGAACCCGAACATCCAGGTGTACGCTCAACTCTATTTATGAGGTCAGAAACTGATGATGGATGAGAAGGCCTGGCTCGCAGTCTCTGCTCTAATTCATTCCAAAGGTGGTCTATTGGGTTGAGGTGCAGGCCAGTGAAGTTCCTCCACCCCAAACTTTGTCATCCATGTCTTTATGGACCTTGATTTGTGCACTGGTGCACAGCCATGTTGGAACAGGAAAGGGCCTAGCCCAAACGCTGAAAAACAACCCCACACCATAATCCTCCCTCCAACAAGTGATTTGGTCCAGTGCACAAAGCAAAGTCCATAAAGACATGGATGAGCAAGTTTGGGGTGGAGGAACTTGACTGGCCTGCACAGAGTCTTGACTGATTGAATACCTTTGGAATGAATTTGAGTGGAGAGTGAAATCAGGCCTTCTCGTCCACATCAGTACCTGACCTCACAAATGCGCTTCTGGAAGAATAGTCAGACATTCACATAGACACACTCCTAAACCTTTAATCATTAATGGCACAATCCGGAGACTCGAGGTGTGATGGGACAGGAAATGTGACTTTCACTGAAGCTGGCATCTGCTTATCCATTCCATCATAAACTCAGTTTTATTGCTTAGGTTTGTGAAAGGTTAGACTTGTGGATTTACATATCTACCTTACCATGAAGTGGAAAATAATAAAAAAATGTTCCATGAATTGTTGGGCACAGGTAGTAGGAAATGAAGCCTCAGACAATGTTATCCTTCTCCTTGGACTTCCCAACAGCCTAGTAGCAATTCAATATATTATAAATCCATGTATCTCTTTATTCTTCCTCTTACATTTTGCATTTCAGATGTGGTCAAGACCTTTGCAATAGTTACTACTACAGTTACAGTCATATTGAGAGAGATTGCATGCACACAACCCATATTCTGTAATTTAGTGAAGTGTCTAATCCCTTTTTTTTTATAGTCCTGTACCCCGACAGTTTTTTTGCTTAGAAATGCTTTATAATAATCTTTTCTCTGGTGGTGCCTGCCTCTATCTCTGCTGGCAGAGCTGAGTAACAGCCACACCCATCAGCGCAAGCATCCATACAATGCATTGTACTACTTTAATGGGAAAGTGGATAAAAATGGAGGCTGCCGGTACAATGTCTATCTGGCTGCAAATCTATTTCCGTGACAGCAATTGAACTTTAATGGTGCTTTGTATCCTGAATGGGCTTATCCTATAAATCTGATTGCTAAGGACCAATGTGCACCATTGCTCTGATTTATTAAGGCTGTAAATGTGTGAATATGCTCATTATTAGGGCCTCATTTAATGAAGTGTGTCATATGCTATAAAGCTTGTTTTCTGCCAACAGCTGGCTAGCCAGTGATTGGAGTGCATGCAGCGCGTCTTGCGGTGGAGGTGAACAGACTCGGTCAGTGCTGTGTGTACAGAGGACAGCACAAGGCGAAGAGCTGGTGGGGCATTCACACTGTCCAGTAAGCACTCCCATTCAAGTCCAGAAGTGCCATATCCAGGACTGCCCAGCTGAATGGAGCACAGGGCCCTGGTCCCAGGTATTAACTGGCCTTCTGCATTGCAGGTTGGCTTTGTTACTATATCAGAACACTTTTACAATTGAAATAATATCTTGTATTCAGAACAAACAGATAGCCAACAGAGATATAAAGAATATAATAACATGTATCCATGGAACAAGTCAGTCTTTTTGCCTTTTGTATTTCGTTTTTATACAAAGGCAGGGTCAAAAGCCCACAAATTATTTTTGGGGAAGTGGAAGAAGCCTTCTGCAAACAAATGGTAGAAAGAATGTGCTACATAAAGTAAATCTAAAAATGCATAAAAGACCTGTGATAACACTACTAGACTGATCTAAATGCTGCTTTTTCTTTTTTTAAGTGAAGGAGTATAACCTATCCCTTGCAGGCTTGGTGTTCTCTCATCTTCCCCCTTTCATAATGCAATGTGTGGGCTAGTATCCAAGTATCTTCCTTATGGGGTATACTTTCTCCTATCCATTTTGCACTGCATGGCTGAGCACATAGGCGTGTGCACATAGGGTGGCAGGTGTGCCTGGGCAAACCCTAATCACCCTGTACTGTGCAGATTCCCCCTGCTGTCTGGCTGCAGAGAAAAGGACGGGTTGGATCTCTGTACCCAGTCCCTTTCCTTGTCTCAAAAATGAGACATCAGGGGCTGTTTTAGACCCCTAATATGTCACCAAAGCCCCCCAGAAGGGCTCCTAAATAAGATTGTAAAAATATATATATATATATATATATTAGTGTAAAAAATAATTAAAAAAAC
>BLSH010121841.1:1498404-1527117 GCA_018402905.1 Glandirana rugosa | reverse complement strand
ATATATATATATATATATATATATATATATATATATATATATATATAAAAAAAAAAAAAAAAATGTTAAAATAAATCCTCGGGAAGACCCCCCGAAACCACTGTATAATCCCCAGATTTTGTCGGGGACTACAGAGTAAAAACTCTGTTCCTTTCCCTGACCCATGTCTCTAGGTTGGGCAGGAAAAGAGACGTCGGTCTGTCGTCCCCCTTAGACGTGTCATGTCCCACTAATCCCAAACGGGTCCGTGTGGACGGTGGGATACACGTGTGCGGATACACGAGTCGGTACGTCACGTTTTACCTATCCTCTTTCATATGGGGTATTCCTTCTATGAACCTATGATCGGGTGTGTAACGTAATACTTTCCCCCTTCTACTCTCTTGTGGTTCGGACGTTCCCTATTAAAAAAAAAAAAAAAAATATATATATATATATATATATATATATATATATATATATATATATATAAAATAGTGTAAAAAATAATTAAAAAAACAAAATTGTAAAAAAATAAATAAAATAAAAATAAACTACTGACATGGATCTCTGCCCTTCTGAGATATATACACTCACACTCATGTTTGTTTGCACTTTGTGGTGCACACCCTAATGCAATAGGCTGCGCACAGCTATGGCTGAGCAGTTGTTTGGGGACTACTGTATTTTCGTTTCAGATGCAAACAGAAGTAAAATGCAAAAGGAACACATGTACTTCCGGAGCAGTCCCCCATAAAAGTGTTTTTTATTAAAGCAGAACTACATTGCATCTGAGCACCACAAATCAAAAACACTATTTAATGAATTTTAAATATTCAAAGCAAACTCTCCCACCCATCCATGTCTCCATGCTTTATTTTGCTGAGAAATCACTTTGAAAAACACCCGCTAGCATCTTTGGTCATCTTGAGTAAGGGCAAATTATTCATGTAGCAGTTACTTCCTGGAATTCATCTGCCCTTAGCTTAGGCATGCAGGCAGGGGGGTGTGCTTAGCAGAGAAAACCCCTCTTTGCCACGTGAAGACTCCTGGGATGTATGAGATCTTTTGCCTAGTCATGGAAACCAGGAAGTAACTGGAAGAAATGTAAATAAAAGTTTAAAACAAGTAAATATAATATACTTTCCTATCTATTTAATATTGTTAGCAGCAGAAGAATTAAAAATGGTCAATGTTAACTGAGGGAGTGAAGTTCAACTTTAAATATGTATATATTGTATATGTATTCAACTGGATCTTTTACAGAGGATTGCCCTGGAAATGCCAACATTTCTTTTTGCTGTTCTGGACCTGTACATCACTTTTGGACATTTAAAATCATACATTCCATGTTAACTGGGGTAGTGGATAGAGTTATTGAAAAGTGGGTTAATTTTGTCTCAGTAAGATACAAATACAAGACCTAATGAGACAGAAGCTAAAACCTGTGCCCATCCGGCGGCCCTTTGGCACCGATAGTGCAGCCCTTTCAGCCCCTGCAGACAGTAGTCTAGGTTTTCCTTACCTAGGTGCCTACTCAGACCAGTGAGAGAAATATTCTTTAGACTGGTTTTAGTAGTTGCATGGTTTGGTTTATTTATATCACACTATCTTACTTTTATTTACTGTCCATTTTTTTATCTTTTTTTATTTTCTTATCATCTGAACTTTTATAATGGATCTTATGGTAAAAAAAATATATAATTTTGTAATTGGGCACAAACGTGGAATCGTAGGTTTGCAAAGGGGCTTTAATAGCCTTGATGTCTAACATTATTGTGTAATGTGTTTCCAGTTTACAACACTCTTCTAAAGCATGTCACAAGTCTCTAACAACTCCTATAGCATGTTCACAGTCTCAAACCATCTCCTACAGCAGGGGTGTCAAACTGACGGCCCTCCAGCTGTTGCAGAACTACAAGTCCCATCATGCTTCTGCCTGTGGGAGTCATACTTGTAACTGTCAGCCTTGCAAAGCCCCATGGGATTTGTAGTTCCGCAACAGTTGGAGGGCCGCCAGTTTGACACCTGTGTCCTACAGCATATAAGCAGTCCAGCAGTTTTCTTTAGCATTACATTCACTGAATATTATGTGTGGGCCTTTGGTAATGTCAAGGGTTACACTTGAGCCCCCTATATCAATAAAGTTGGCCACCACTGTTCTAACCATTCCCCACTCTGACCTAAACAAGTAAAGAACACTTTTTGTCTGGAGAGCCACTTAAAAAAAAAATGTATGTGTCTCTGTAAAGTTCTCCCTTAGCATACTGTAAGTTACAATTTCCATAGCAGCCTATTATAGTGGAACAATGGACCCCATTAAATTCATATTATACACATGACAACAAAATTGCTGGTCCCTTTGGTCTTGTAACAAGCCAGATCTTATGTCTGTCACTAAAGAAGTACTGATGTATCAGCCAAAATGTCTAATTTGTAGATTGAAAGGCAAAATGAGGAGAAATATTAATCCAAAAAAAATGCAGCCTTGGCCCATTACTAGCCCAGAGGACTAAGCGCAAGCTCTTCTGGTATATGTATATATGTAAGTGAGCACTATACATGTCATGTTGATATAAGTATTTTACATGAGCTCTGCCTGACAGCTTGCATTCCTTGTCTGGTCTAGTGCTCCCGATCCTGCGGTAAGGGAATTAGGAAACGAGAGGTTTATTGCAGAAGTGTCAACTTGGAGAAGTATAAAATCCTTCCAGCAGACCTGTGTCCAGCCAGCTCCAAGCCAGAGTCCACTGAGAGCTGCATGCTCGCCCGCTGCCAGAAAAATGACAAACTGCAGTGGGTGATATCTGCATGGACTGAGGTAACCTTCACATCTAAAGAACGACTAAAAAAATGTGCTTTGATTTGTTCTCTTTTAATCAAATTTACTGCATAAGGGAATTACTTTCATTTTAAAGGGTCAGTCCAACCAAAATTTACATTTTTGAAAGTTGCTGGGCATTTGAACCAGCCTACCATTTCCTTTGTCACTCAGAGACTATTGGTGAGATCTCTGCTCTTGAGTTTGCGTGTTTGTTGAGGCCATTATGGGAAAGATCCTCTGTCTGGTTTGGAATTTATTGAATAATATAGAGAATGCATCAGATCTTGCCACAATTCGCCAGAATATATATAATAAAAATAAAATATAATATATTTTTAATATTAATGCATCCAAAATTATAATTTTAGTGCACAAATGTATAGATACACTACATTTCCAAAAGTATTTGGACACCTACCTTTACATGCACATGAACTTTAATGGTATCCCAGTCTTAGTCTTAGTCCGTAGGGTTCAATATTGAGTTGGCCCACCTTTTGCAGCTATAACAGCTTCAACTCTTCTAGGAAGGCTGTCCACAAGGTTTAGGAGTGCGTCTATGGGAATGTTTGACCATTTTTCCAGAAGCGCATTTGTGAGGTCAGGCACTGATGTGAACAAGAAGGTCTGGCTCGCAGTGTCCACTCTAATTCATCCCAAAGGTGTTCTGTCGGGTTAAGGTCAGGACTCTGTGCAGGCCAGTCAGGTTCCTCCACCCCAAACTTGCTCATCCATGTCTTTATGGACCTTGCTTTGTGCACTGGTCCAAATAATTTGATGGAGGGGGATTATGATGGGAGGTTGTTTTTCTGGGGTTGGGCTTGGCCCCTTAGTTCCAGTGAAGGGAACTCTTAAAGCGTCGGCATACCAAGACATTCTGGACAATTTTATGCGGGAACAGTTTGGGGGTGGCCCCTACCTGTTCCAACATGACTGCACCCCAGTGCACAAAGCAAGGTCCATAAAGACATGGATGAGCAAGTTTGAGGTGGAGGAACTTGACTGGCCTGACCTAAACCCGATAGAACGCCTTTGGGATGAATTACAGCAAAGACTACAAGCCAGGCCCCCTCGCCTACACCAGTGCCTGACCTCACAAATGCGCTTCTGAAAGAATGGTCAAACATTACCATAGACACACTCCTAAACCTTGTGGATGGCCTTCTCAGAAGAGTTGAAGCTGTTATAGCTGCAAAGGGTGGGCCAACTCAATATTGAACCCTACAGGCTAGGACTGGGATGCCATTAAAGTTCATGTGCCTGTAAAGGCAGGTGTCCCAATACTTGGTGATATAGTGTATTTTTAAATAGCAGCCAACAAGATTTCAATTTGCTGGGGTCAGTCAATAAACTATTTATTTTTTGAGTGCTATGGGTTACTATATCATTGATGCAAAATGCCTTACTGGATAAGGTAAGGTAATAAGGTAAGGTAATATCAGGTAGTTCCTCTGTTCTGTTGAAAGTGAAAGTCCCATAAGGGAAAAGCCACACAGACTTCCTGCTACTGAGAGATTTCAATGCTTGTAGGCAGTCACGCGATTAGGCTGAAAATACATGTGACATTTTTATTCTTGGTGCTACAAAAGCTAATGAATAATTGCTAAGAGTAGTGATTGATCGCTAAAAAGAGCTCCATATGGAGTAGACTTCAAGCAGTATTAGTGATCAGTCTCTCATGATCTAACAGTTCTTCAATCATGAATTACGCTCCTAGATGCTACTGCATACTACTTAGGTACCTAATACTGATAACTATTTATAAGTAATTTTAGTGCCATGATTGAGCTACAAAAACAAAATCTGTGTAGCACTAGCCTAATAAGGCGAATGCCAATACCACTAGCATGAGATTAAAATTGCAGCTGTAGCTAAAGTATAGAGATTATATTATTGAGTGGCCCTGGAAGAGCCAAACTAGGATGTAGAGGGAATATTTGCAGGGTATCTCCACTATTGAACTTGCAAAGTGTAATGGAGTAGCAGTGGTATTTGCAGAAGAACTGCTAGGTCGAGGATGAAATGGAACAATGTTTCCAAGTTCACTTTACTACTCAGGGATAAAGACAGTGAAACCTCCGGTCACGTACCTGGTTAGAAAGCCTGATGTGCATGGGAAGGCCTCTTGTAGAGCTCTGGTCCAAGGGTCACTGATAGTGGAACAGTAACCGTGAGAGCACAGCGAGGTAAGAGTGCCTATTATCAGTCCAGTAGTCTGCGTAGTGGTAGCCAAACTTTGCTGGGAGATGCCAGACGATGGAACAGCTGACAGCAGGCAGATGTGACAGCAGAGCAGGCTGGAAGCAGATGGGTGGTAGATGTGCCGCAGAAAGCAAGAGCCAGAAGCTGATGTGCAGGACTGATGGATCTGTAGCTGGCTGGAAGAGCTGGATGCAGGGTCAGAAAAGCCAGGTCGGTAACGGGCAGGCAGATCAAGCATAGGCGGAAGACAGAAGAATGGTCGGGTCACAGGCCAATGTCAGCTGTCTGGTGCCAGTATTGGTGGCAGGCACGCGCCTAGGAATGTGAGTGCACGATTGCGCACATCTGCTTGGCCAGTTCCCAGCTGGCACATGCGCATATGTATTCGCCCCGGAACTCCATCTGTGCTATGGCAAAGCCTTCCCTGACACCTCCCTTGTGTGGTGGAGTCATGGCTGGAAGTACAAAAATGTTAGGTAGATCTATTTAGTTAGCTTGGTGATCGAGGGAGGCAGTGCTATTTGCAGGGACACCACTCTGGTGGTGGTGCTGAGTACGAAAAATATAGAAGATATAAACGTGCTATAAACAATAATGTGGATAAACCTTTGTACCTCTAAATGAATAAGCACATTTCTAGTAGTTCAGCATCATGAAGAATCCAAAAGTGGTGTGGTGTTGCAGTAATTATACTCATATGGTAGATGATTTTTCCCAATGAGTTGTGCCAGTCCAAACTGTATTTTAGGGCATGGTGGCCCACTTTTATTGAACAAAACTGATAGTACACATAAACATCAGTTGCCCACGCAGGGGTTCTTCAACATCAACATGAAATGTTAACTGAAAATGTAGAGTCACCTAGCTCCCTTGTCAGCAGCACCGCTGCTCTTCTTATCAGTCCTTATGACTGCATTACCCAGCTCCCCTGGTTCACTTGGCTTACTTAGCCTTTAGTCGCATAGCCCACTCCTGGCCTCTGGGTAGGGGTTCTCCTAATACCCAACAGAAGCCTACCGGACTCGTGGGGCGAGACTTCCTGTTTCCTGACTTTTGGGTGAGGCACCTTTGACCCCTTGTTGAGACCCGGGAGCTTTCTCCAAACTGGCAGCCCTGAGCTATCCTCGGGCTTGAGTATCTAATGATGCTGGACACCTGTGTACTCACACAGACTGCCAGCATTCAGTAAAATGCAGACATAGGTTTGAAGGTTCTGTCCCACTCAAGACACTTTGGAACCTTCAAGCTCCAGGCCCCAATCCAGGTTTACAAAATTCAGAGAAAGCCAAAAACGCAGCTTTCTCTGCTCAGTCTGGGAATTCACATTAAGCCTTAATGGCAATTCTGTGTCATTTTCTCTTATATTTCCACAGTGGCTGGGCATCAAACTGTCACAATGGGTAGTGACTCTAGTACAGATACAAGAAATCCATAAAGAGAGCATGTGATCCCGCTTTGGTGAAGTTGGCCTTTACACTAAAATTGGCTTACTTTATTTTTGTTTTGAGAACTTTAATATGTTGAAAATTGTAAGTGACAGGTCCACATACATGTATTGCTGTTATTTAATGCATATGTTGTTTCCCTTTGTGCAGTGTTCAACGACCTGTGGCCCTGGTGTGAGGAAGCGCGAACTGAAATGTGGCGAGAAGGACATTCATGGCAAAATTGTGACTGTTCCACAAAGAAGGTGTCGAAGTGTCCGAAAAGTCACCATACCTCTGGAACAGCCATGCAATAACAAGCCATGCCCTGTACAAACACCATACACTGTTTACAATGGGTGGCATGCATCTCCGTGGCAACTGGTAAATATTCAGAGTATCACGCCAAATGCAAAGTCTTACCTCCAACCATATGGTTCTTGCTTCATTTGTAGTTAAGGGATTAGGAGGAAGCTTCATATATTAACATACTGAGGTATACAGAAGTCATCAATCAATCAAGTTACTAGGGTCCACCATAGAATTAAATATGTAGATACAGAATAATGTACACAATGGGGTGGATTTACTAAAACGGGTGCACAAAGAATCTGGTGCAGCTGTGCGTAGTAACCAATTAGCTTCCAGGTTTTATTGTCAAAGTTTATTTGAACGAGCTGAAGTTAGAAGCTGATTGGTTACCATGCACAGCTGCAGATTCTGTGTGCACCAGCCTAAGTAAATCTCCCCCTACGAATGTATGTTTGTCAGAAATTCAAAATGTTTATGCACCTTTCCTATATTTTACTAGGAAATCCTGCTTTAAAGTGTAACTTCAGAATAAATAATATACAGTCAGGTCCATAAATATTGGGACATTGACACAATTCTAATCTTTTTGGCTCTATACACCACCACAATGGATTTGAAATGAAACAAACAAGATGTGCTTTAACTGCAGATTTTCAGCTTTAATTTGAGGGTATTTACATCCAAATCAGGTGAACGGTGTAGGAATTACAACGGTTTGTATATGTGCCTACCACTTTTTAAGGGACCAAAAGTAATTGGCTGCTCAGCTGTTCCATGGCCAGGTGTGTGTTATTCCCTCATTATCCCATTTACAAGGAGTATTTGTTTCATTTCAAATCCATTGTGGTGGTGTATAGAGCCAAAAACATTAGAATTGTGTCAAAGTCCCAATATTTATGGACCTGACTGTGTATATATATATATATATATATATATATATATATATATATATATATTTATTTATTTATTTATTTTTTAAATATCAACATAATCATGCCCATCCAAGTTTTGCCAGTGGTAGATGAAATCTTTGTCACCTGTCTCCATATAGTGTACTGTGACTTGTGGTGGAGGAGTTCAGATCAGAAATGTCCAGTGTCTTCATCAAGGTAGACCTGCTGTGGGCTGCTTACCTAATCAGAAGCCACCAACATCCCAAGCCTGCAACATGCACTTCTGCCCTTCTACAGGAGTTCATGGTAAGTATTCAACAGTGTGTGATGCACAGGTTGGCTGTCCTTGTTATAATTTTGGAGACTCTTTGAACCGTGGAAGGTACAGGGTATCAAATATGATGTTTATCACTTAAAGCTGAAGTTAAATATGCTTGTGTTTTCCCCCTCCTGGCATTTGACCTGATTCAAGCTGGTATTGTATTCCCATAGCATTGTATAAAGAAGCAGTTCTGATGCAAACAAAAGCCAATCGACATAGACCCTAAAGTTGGCCATAAACAAGGAAAGCATTTCTGATTGCTTTTATTTTTCCCAAGATAAGCAAGCACCTACCATGCTTCTTGCACTTTACTTTCTTTACAGTTACAGGTACATACATGGTCAGTAAACAATCTTCAAGCATTCAGGTATCTGCATGTTGAAGTACCCATTAAAGCGGAAACTCACCCACCGCCACATTTGGCACTGTTTGATCGAGGGTGGATACCTGGTTTTGACAGACACCCACTCCCACTTCCAGTCACATCGCCACAGCAATCTGTGCAGGAGTTCGGCCCCTCTTTCCCCCTGAAGCCTTCTGGAACACATCACAGGTTCCAGAAGACTGCAGGACCATTCAGAAAGCGTAGCACGGCTTGCACATGCGCAGTAGGAAACTGGCTGTGAAGCCGAAAGGCTTCACTGCCGGTTTCCCTTACCTAAGATGCTGGCGCTTGCACCCGAAGCAATTGAAGAATTGGCTCAGGTGAGGACTTCGCTGGATCCCTGTATAGGTAAGTGTCCTTTTATGAAAAGTCAGCAATTACAGTATTTGTAGCTGCTGACTTTTATTTTTTTGGGGGGAGACTTGAGCTCCCCTTTAAGGTCCTTTGCTAGCTTTAATTGAATATTGTATAGTTTCTTTATTATAATCACAGCTATGATTACTGCATATTCCACACTGCATACAGCATTGGATTTGAAATCTAAAAAAGCAAGTATAGTAAACAGAGTCCCGAATGATTCAGAGGAGGGACGCCCTCACTCTTCTTCTACTAGCAAGGACAGTAGCATGCAATTTTTTTGTATAGCTATATTTTGTATAGCTTTCTTTACCAGTGAAAGTCAATGTTTGCACTAACTGGGCACATTGTCTTGTTTTACAGAAGATCCATCTTGCGTGGACTATTTCAGCTGGTGCTCCCTAGTGCCCCAGCACGGAGTGTGCAACCACAAATTCTATGGGAAGCAGTGCTGTAAGTCATGCACCAGGAAGAAGCACTATGGTGATACTGGCTGATCTCCCAATGAAGGCAAATTTGTATAAAATCCTGTGAAACAAATTCATAAAGTGAAAGAAGTTAATCATCAGCAAACTGTTGTTTGATCCTCCATCTAGAACTCTGAAAGCATCGAGAACTTACAGATAATCAGATTTTAAATTGATTGAAGTGTAGCCGTAGCTGCATTCCAGAGCATTGAATAATAACAACTCCTACTGCAAAGTAATTACACAAGGTGGCTTCGGGATAGAAATAAAATGACTTACTTTTACATGGAAGAGTATGGAAAGTTGCAGCAGTAGATCCATCTAGTGTGGACTATTATCACTTGGTGCTCCACTGTTCTTTCGTATTGCTTATGCAACTATAAATAATATAAAAATATGCAGCAGTATATATACTGCAAATTGGATTTGGAGATGAACATCAATTCTGACCAACCACAAGTATGACAAGAGGACATGTATGCCTAATTATTGTCTATACAGAACTGTGATCATGAATAGACTGTGTCCCTCAATACTCCTTTGTCTTCAACCATGGCGTTTGCTACCACAAAGGTTATGAGAAGCATGATATTACACAGCATACTAACTAGGATATAGGAATTATTAGTATGGTCACCCAAAGGTACACTAAGAGGACATAGTGTACTGAAAGAGCATTTGATAGTTCATTCGATGCTTCCTTTGTGCCAACACAGAGTTTACAGACACATTTTATGTGGCAAACATTGTTGTAAGCAACAAGAACATTAAACTGCTTTCTAAGATGCTTTCATGAAACAGAAACTGCCATCAACCGATATACCAAGAAGTTAAATGTGTGCATCTTTGTTGATATCCTTACGGGAGGCCCTTCATGACCACACTGTTCAACTGGTGCTCTTTCATTAACAATACAGGGATTTTTAGCCCCATAATATATGGGACACAGTGATTGCCGCTTTGGAGCTGTCCTTAATGAAATAATATCTGGGCACCATTAATGGAAACATGTGACCAATGATTATTTCTCGTAGAGGAAGCGTGCACCTAAATTTTGTTACTGGCATTGAGAAACTGCTTTTTTTGAGATTTCTTTAATTAAAAAACAACAATCCAAGACTTGAATACTACTGGAAGTCTTCTGGTAGGAAAAAGAAATATTACGTAAAAGGAAAGAATAGCTGCACATGCAACACTGAAAAGGTGTGCATATTATTAAGGAATGGACAAGAGCTGAGATGAAACTCTTGTGAACTATATCCTACAAATATGTATTTCAAGCCATAAAAATACCCGATTATGAGTCAGTACACAGAGAGCCATTTAATCAGTGGACCAAAAGGATGGCCCCAGTGGTGAACTTTTAAAGCTATAAACACCCACCAAAATAGCCTTCAGTTATTCATATTGATTGTATCTTCAGTTACTTCAAAGTCTAGGCTTAAGGATCTAGCTTTATACATTCTACTACAGTTTCTCATCATTATAAAGCCGGATCATAACAATGGTCCTGCTCTGGTGCTTACTTCATGGAGACTGTTGGTCAATGCTATTTGACCTGGACAATATAAAGTATTAATATGATCATAATCTATCCATGGTGCTTTCTACCTTACTGCTGGAAAAGTAAGGTGATTTTCTATTTATTTCCTATAAATCACTTTCTGACCGTTTGTTTAGTAGTAATGCTGAAAATCTCACCAAAACTTTAACCTTTCAGTCTCAGAGGCCAGATACAATCATCATCATGCGTCACAACACTTTTGTCACCTTAAAGTGGTTGTATATGAAATATGAGCAAAGCATATCTCTCTATAGTGTGTACTTATCTAAGTAAGGAGCCCCAAGTGTCTTTTATGTTTGCTTCTTCTTTCTTCTGCTATCAGCATGAGTCACTTCTGACAAGTTTTCCTGATGCCCCGAGAAAAACAGTGACAGGGGAGGGACATGGCAGCCTCAGCTCTGTTCCTGTGTGTTGTGTGGAGGGGGAGTGTCTCTTCCCACCAATCAGCTCTCAGAGCTCTCCTCACTGAGCTGTGAAGAGTGTAATTTCAGCTCTCCACCCCCTTTTTCTTGAACTCTCAGAAAAGCTTTATAAATTCAGCACTTTGGATGGATGTAGAGAAGAGAGACAGGTGCAACATATGTAGGAGGATGTATTTAATTTCTGGGTATCACCTGAGGCCAGGCACTTCACTTGGTATATGTAAGGATTTACAACCACTTTAAATACTCCTAGGAAATGTTCTAATATGGCTAAATTACCCACACATTCCTATTGGACAGAAAGGCTACTGATTTTAGTGATTGGATAGCAGGAACGTGTAGGTGGCAGCAAGGGGCAGGTAGATCTTCAACAATGCAGGACAGTCTTGCAATTTTCATAAGAGAGAATCATGGCAGGAAGACCTTTTAAAAGTGTACAGACCCTAACAGATGTTTGAATTTTATTGTCTTCTTTTTTTGTAATGTGTTAATGCAAGTGTACCTTAAACTGGAGGTTTATGCAAAATATAAAACTGCTGCTAGGAGATTGGTAAAAGTTAAACTTATAGCCAGAGATGTGTGTTTCGCATTTTTAGTTCCCTACTTTACATTATTTCCACAGCTCACCATACTTGTTAATCACTGGGATTATATCTTGCTACACATTGCAACACAATTATGGAGCAAAGAAGGCAAGATTGCAGGAAGGCTCTTGAATCCATACAAATCTTTCTCTTCCAAATCTACAAAATCTTCCTTTTATTAACCCATCCACAGGAATAAAGCTCACAGACAAGTTGGTGCTTTCTGCCCAACAGGGCCTTAGTCATAACCAATGACTCAGGCCCAGCTAGGCAGAAACGCTTCAGTTTGTCTTTGAGCTTTTATTCCTGTGGATGGTTTAATAAAAGGAAGATTTTAACGGCAGCTTTCTTGTGTTGCCAATCGATATTTGGATGGGTTCAAGTTTCAACAGTTGTGTGGCTGCCGGTTCTGGAAATAGCTGAATCACATATGGTACAGCAGTCTGTCAGTCTAGGATCAGAATACATGCAGCTTATTTTTTGTTTGGATATTTCAGTGCAATTCAAACAGATACAATATAGGAATATTAATAATGTGGATGAGTTATTTTTGGTGCCAAGCCTTGGCACTGTGAGATCTTTCAAAGGACAGGTAGCTTTTTGCAACATTACTTCAGGCAACTGATTAAGTAAATATGGTTCTTATAGAGGATCAAGCTAACAGCAGCTTTTGTTAAGGGTCAGGCCAGGGCTAGTGTTAGGGTCAATGGCTAAGGAGCTGGATTAAGGGTTTCAAGGATACTTTACAAGAAATTAAGGGTAATGTTAAGTGTCAAGGGTATTTCAAACTCAATTTAATTGCAGGCCACATCAGCATTATGGTTGACCTCAAAGCACCGGTTGTATATGTAAGACTAGATGTCCAGAGCACGCCACCCCCCCCCCTTACATTAGAAGTCAAGAGTCCCCTCCCTTACCTCACAGTGCACCCCCCTTTCTTGTGATGCTGCTGGGAAGAAGCTGGGGCGGAGCTGGGAAGCAGAAAGTGTGGCGTCTGGAAGAGGACCAGAGGAGGGTTGGAGTCAGCTAAATGCTGAGCCCAGGGGAGGCAGAGACAAGGGGGTGCTGTGGTTACATGGGGAGGAGCAGGATCTGTAGGAGGAGGCCTGTCCTTCTCTCTGCTGCAGACTTCTGAGATGGGGGGCAGGCAGGGGTGAGCCTTTCTGTGGTGGCATGGAGAAGTGCAGGATCTGACTAAGGAGTTCTGTTTTTCTCTCTTCCGACAACTGCTGAAGGGGTGCCACAGCTACAGGAGAGGTGCGAGGGCCGCGTGAAATAGCCTGGTAGACCAGATTCAGCCCATGGGCCTTGTGTTTGACACATGTTCTCTAGAGGTTAACTAAGGAATATTTTAGAAAACAATGTAATAACTGGTCATGGCTGTTTAGATCTCCTATATATTTGCCCTATGTTATGTTAGAATAACCTCACTTCAATGGTGCTGGGGGGGGGGGGTCAATAAAGATGACAGATGATGATGATAATGATAAAATGTGAGGAAGTGAGGGAAAATCTCCCTAGCATGGCCATAGCCAGCAACAAATAAAAGTGAGAGGCGCCAACCTTACTAGGCTCTATCCAAACCAAAATAAATTGTTTAGGGATACATTTTAATTGTACATATAGAGACCTTCTGTTTCCCTTAAGACTGCAGGCTAGTCACATTTTTGCTGTTACGTCATCTCAGCAAACCGGTGTGTGTTGGCATAGAAGAGGGCAATTAGAACTGATTTAATATGGCCTCAGAAGAAAGGGTAAAAAATAGGACATGAGTGTAAAAATAATAATAATTGTGGCTATTTAAATTTCCTTACAAAGGAATAAAGAAAGCTAATGCTACTGCCAAACCCAGCAGGCCTCAGACATGGCTACATTCTACTATAATTTTATGAGGCGTGGCAATGAGGAGTATATTTATGGAACTAATCCTACCAGTTATCCTACATACCTAAGGTCCAATTTAGTTGCAGCAAAAAATCTAACTTTGAAGCCTCTGATTACTTAACTCAGCACTAATTTTAGACCGTGGTGAGTTCCAGTGACCAAGAAAAATCAAACTGCACATTTCTTCTGAAATTCCTGTAGGCTGGCCTATATATATATAGGATTTGAACCACAACAATACATTGAATCACCCTTGTACATAACGGTGCTTTAATTGATGCCCAGGTTAATGACTTAAAGGGGAACTCTTTCTTAATGGTTCTCAGAAGTACAGTGATTATGCTGTGCCCCAAAATTGAACGCTTTAAATCTTCATCAGCACCCGGGCTTGTTAATGTCTGTTTGCAGAGATATAAAAAGGTGAATATAGCAGAAAAACTATACAGCTGGAAACATTTGACAACTCTTCATAGTAAAGGGACTTTAAAAGGCAGCTTCCAAAACACATTATATATCAGCCACGTATACAAAAAAATAGATTTTATTAGTAACAGCTTGTATAATGATAGTGATCAACATATACACTTGTATGTTTAGTGACCACTCATATGGAATATACTGTACATCAGGGGTAGGCAACCTCGGCACTCTAGCTGTGGTGAAACTGCAAATCCCATCATGCCTCTGCCTCTAGGAGTCATGCCTGCGATTGTCAGGGTCTTGCAGTGTCTCATGGGACTTGTAGTTTCACCACAACTGGAGGGCCGAGGTTGCCTACCCCTGCTGAACATGATAGATACCCATTTCACTAGCAGTAACCTGCGGTCAACGTGTTTCATAGAAAAACCCACTTCATCAGCACCAACGGTGAAAAAGGTTACACAGCGTCCATGGACTTTACAATAATGGTTTACTTTAAGCGGAACTTCTCGCTCTCAATCACCATTGACAATTAGTAATCATTATGCTGCTAGCATTAGTAAATAGATAGGAAAGTATATCATATTTTCATGTTTTAAACTTTTTTTTTACATTTCTTCAGTTACTTTTTAGTTTTCGGGCCTAGGAAAATGATGTCATACATCCTAGGAGTCATCAGGGAGAGGGGACGGGTTTGGGCAGATGGATTCCAGGAAGCAATGCTACAGGAATCATTTGCCCTTACTCAAGATGACCACGACCAGAAATGTTTTTTAAAGTGATCTCTCAGCAAAATAAAGGAAAGAGACATGGATGGATGAATGCGTAAGCTTGCTTTGAATGTTAAATATTAATTAAATAGCTCTTTTGGATTGATGTGCTCAGATGTAATGTAGTTCAGCTTTAATATAAGCCATTAGACACTACAATTGCTTGATAAACAAAGTAGTACTCAGGAGGAAATAATTGGGAGTTACTATTATATGGAGCTCAGAAAGTGGAGAAATCCAGGCCTCCTGAGTGTCCTGTCATAAAATGGTGCAAATGACATAGCATTCTCCCCATCCGCCTTACTCCACGTAGCAGTAAGCAATGAAACCACTATTGTAAACTCTTAGATGAACCCAACCCCTTTCATCGCTCACAGGTCAGCCTATATCCTCCTCAATTCCCTGCAATCAGCTGGGCGCCATGGCACTAGAGTTCATTTTTGCTCCACTATAGTGCACGATTCAAACAACAGGCCACGCACCAAAGATGTTCAACTCCAACCACCATTGTAGACTTTTTGGATGCTGTATCTTTCACTGTTGGTTCAGTTGAACTGAATATTTCTACAAATCGAGTTGACCGTATTAACTTATACAAGTCGTGACTAATGAAATAGAATTTTTACGTATGTGGCTGATATGTGTTGTATTCTAGGAGCTGCCATTTAAAGCTTCTTTAATACAATTATTATTTAGCAAATATTGACCAATGTTTGTATGAGTATCATCCAACCTTTGAAAAAAATTCCACTATCTTGAAGTACAGCTGTAAAGCCTGCCATAGTTGGTTCAAATGACCAACCGAAATTTAAAACATCTATGGGCAGGCTGATCTATGGCCTGCCTGCCTTAATACAAAAATATTCCTGAGTTTTATTCAGATGTACTGGAGGCACATCACAAGTGTGATCTTAAAGTAAAAATAACTTTTTGTTAAAGAATATGGCAAGGCAATATAACTGAATTAACCCAGAGCATTTGAGGAACAGCCTAGTAGCATACTAAGTAAAATACTTAATCACAAGACCTTTTCTTAATGCTTTTGCTGGAAGTCAGGTGACCGCAATCCTCTTTGTTATATGCCTCCTTCTGCGGTTGGTGGGTGGAGGGTATTGGTGGGCTTGTGTATCCCACGTGAGTCTGTGCACATGTGCCGTGGAGAATGCGTCCGCGGAGTCAAGTCAGAGTACATACCAGTGGCGGCTGGTGCTCAATATTTTGGGGGGAGGGGGCAAACATCAATGTCAACCCCCTAACCCTCGCGCGTGTGCGGGAGACGGACGGGAAGAAGGCGGCGGCCTCCCCCCGCCCCGCGGAAGACAGACGGGAAGACGGCGATCACCCCCCCTGCGAAAGATGGACGGGAAGGCGGCGATCAGAGGCCTCCTTACCTTAGGAGTCAGATAACAAGGATCCGGGGTAGGGCTGCTGCTGCTGCTCCTCCCTCCGGGGCCGTTGCTTCTCCTCCCTAAGACTCCCTGGCCAATCAGGTCTCAGGACCTGACTGGCCGGGGGAGAATCAGGAAGACAATAGCGAATGTTAATTTGCTTTTGTCACACAACTGGGTGGGCTTAGGGCGCAGTACTCTGCACCCTGAGCCCAACCTTTTTGAAGCCAATTAGAGCCTCGGGTTCTAATCATGTGCTTCAAGAAAAAAAAAAAAAAAAACATTGAAATCCATGCGTACGCCGCCCCGGAATCTAGATTAGGTGCTGGGTGCATGGATTGGGGGGTGGCACCCCTGCAACCCATATGGACAGGCCACCACTGGTACATACATAAAGAAGCTGGGAGAGCTTTCAGCTGCTGGCCATGCCAGGGGGATTTATCAGGGAACTGACAGACCAACAGGTAGTTGATATATAATATCTAAGAAATTGAAGCATGAGTATAATAACATTGTAAACAGATTATATGAAACCATTCACAGAACAATTTTAATGTTTGCCTGGAGAAACACTTTGGGGTGTATTTATAAAACCTTTGCATAGGGATTCTGCCAAGTACATTTGTTCTGTGCATACAGGGTGCAAAAAAACGGAATGTGTGATGGCTTTATTGATTTTTTATTTTAGGTGTTCTTCTATTCTCATCTGGTGATCCAGCCAGTATAAGTCTCTTGTTTTACAAAAGAACAAGCTCTCTTGCAAGATGTATCAGTTACAAAGATGAGACAAACCGATTAGACCACTATAGATGGTGCTAATGCTAGGTACACATGAGGTGTTTTTTTTTTTTTGTTCAACGAAAAAAAAAAACCTGGTAGGTCATTGTACTAATTAATCAATGTTGGTGTATCGATCACCCTGGTTAAGCTATTGTATTCTGAAAGAGGGACTGCCCCCCACCAGTACACACTAATCAGTGCTCACTGCCATTGGCTGTGAGCGCTGATCAGATGCTAGTTTTCCAGCATACTCATTCTACAGAAGCCAGTTGTTAGACTGCTTGTTAGGCAGATGATACAGGTCGATATTCGGCCCATGTGTACCAGCCTCAAGAATTATATGAATTTCCTATAACATTTAGTGCCATCTAGTGGCCAGATTCTATATACATAAATACTTTTTGCACATGACTAGGTTTACTGTTCTAAGTGAGGAGTGTACTCCCTCAGAGCCCCTTCACCCATGATGAGCAAATCGCCATGCATGTGCTTTACTGCAATAATATGTCCGCATTGAATGCCTTTTGACTGGGCTATCAACCCGCCTCACCACAGCCAAAAACATGCGTTCAATACTTTGTCAATGCAGCATATTGCAATGTGGTGGGTGCAGCACAGGTGCATTATCTACTGCACATGTGTGTTGGCATGCCAATTAGAATGCACTACACTATACCCTTGCATTACGATAACAGATGTTTTATCTTGCCTTGCTACAATGCCTATAAGTAAAGCCAGATATAAGGAAGAATAAATCCCAATATATTTCTATACAACAGCAACCCCTTTTCTAATGTTCCAAAAGCCATGATTAGACACTTGCCTTCCACTGCAGGGAACTGGCCCAAGCTTTTCAGTGCAGGTACTGCTGAAGCTTTATTCAGGGAAAAAAAAAAAGAATACAGCAAATATTCATATAACATTACATGATGCACATTTGCTGTTTTTAAATTTTTAACTGGAACTCTGGTCCACTTGAAATAAATACAAAAGTTACATCAATGTGACAAATTGATCAACATAATAAAACTGTATTTTCTTCAAATGGTGCCAAACCTGTACCTTGAAGATAGTTCTACATGAAATCATATTTTGCCCCGACTTAAGAAAGAAAGATAGCAGATGGGCATAAAATGTACATAAAATTTATATAAATGAATAAAAAAAAATAATATTAATGTACAGACAGGTCTGTATGCTGAATCCGTAGTGGGTTTTATACAATTTGGTAAAACGTTCTATGCTAATTGTCTATTATTTTATATGAGAATTTATGTTGTAACCTCTGTGGCACTAAAAGAGGTTGATTCTCTGAATGTTTGAAATAAAATAAAAAAAAGTCGAGTATAATGTATTATAGCAAGAAATGTTATATTTATTATGTTTTTTAAGAAATCCTGTTTTTTTAAGTGCTGTACATTTCCCAATAAAATTAAAATTAAAATGTTATGGGTTGCTTATTACTGTGATAAAAGTAATAGTGCAGTGTGATTTTACATGTCAATGGGTGGAACATGGATAACAGACACTAGGGCTTTAGCACATGGGTGCCAAAAACACCATGCAGCTCATTGTTTCCAATATCAGTAAAATAATGTTGCATGTCAATCAATAAAACAAAAACAAAAATACACTATATTACCAAAATTATTGTGACACCTGCCTTCACACGTACATGAACTTTAATGGCATCCCAGTCTTAGTCCATAGGGTTCAATCATAGGTGTGTGCAGCCTATTGCATTAGGGTGTGCACCCCAAAACTCAAACACACATTAAAGCTACCTGCTGTAACAGGGAGGAGGTTCTGGTGGTGAGAGACAGTTGATTGGGAGCATATTACGTTACACTCTAAATTCTGGTGTAATATGTTCCTAAAGTTGAACCTAGCCTTTACTATAATGAGGGCATTTACACTGGCCACTGGCATCCCCAACCACCCACCTGGTGCCGCCCGTGGATAATGCTAATACACATTGGGTGATTAGGGTGTGCCCAGGCACGTTCAATATTGAGTTGGCTCACCCTTTGCAGCTATAACAGCTTCAACTCTTCTGGGACGGCTGTCCACAAGGATTAGGAGTGTGTCTATGGGAATGTATGACCATTCTTCCAGAAGCGCATTTGTGAGGTCAGGCACTGATGTGGACGAGAAGGCCTGGCTTGCAGTCTTTGCTTTAATTCTCTAATTCATCCCAAAGGTGTTCAGTTGGGTTGAGGTCAGGACTTTGTGCAGGCCAGTCAAGTTCCTCCACCCCAAACTTGCTCATCCATGTCTTATAATATAGTGTAAGTGTTACTGGCCAGTATTTTACACGTAGTACCCTCCTAGTACCGGATGCTAGAGAAATATAATTTTTGGCTTGCCCTGTAATTAGAGGAGCAGTATTCATTTGCCTTGGTCTGCACATGATTTCACAGCCTGGGAGAAGCTTCCAGAGCTTAGGGCGGGAAAGTGGAATGACTGGCCTGAATATTTAGTATGCCCTGGCCAATCCCTAGGGAGGTGTGCCCAGAAAGTGGTCTGGGAGGTGATAAATAGCCGGAAGCCTTGGGGAGATTGTCTTTTTCCCACCATTGATGGATCGATGAGCTTAATGGGGCTGCTTGCCCCTGAAGCACCTCTGGACTGAAAGCTACATTTCTCTGCCAAGTCTGAGGAGGTGGCTGCTCTAGTACTTGTGAGTGGAGACCTTGAATGACTCCCTGAAATAGTGTAACCAGAGAGACATTCCTGGAGTTACCTCATGGCCTCCAGCTATGAAAAATAGACTGTTCTGTAAACTACCCCACGGTTCCCATCTGTGAGGGGGTAGAGGGGTACTACCTTTACCAAGGGAAGAATGTCCCCAGCTAACTGCTCTTAAGCGTTTTGGAGTATCCCATACCCCCCAACCCTCTCCTGCTAAATTTCATCAGCAATACTTGGGGGGGGGGCATCCTCTAGACTGTTTCATGGAGCCAGAGTAAATGGACTTTCAAATTTAGGGGAGCACTTGGAGGTGATATGTTGGGTGATTTTTGAGAACATTCGTCTGAGCTGTCTGAACACTAGTTGGGATGCACTCTGTGGGATATTGCAGCAGGATATTGCATCTTCATTTTATTCATCACTATTTCACTTTTATTATTTATGCAGTTGTTTGCACTGATTTAAAGTATCCACTGATTTTGGATTCATTTATGCATATTTTGATGTATCGAGCACTGTGAACCTTTATTTTTTATATCTGCTATTATTATAATTGTCCCTTTCAATATCAACATACTAAAGGAGGCATCATCCCTGCATGTTTATAATACAGTTCAAAAAGTTTTCTTGGGACTTTGTATATCCCTCCAAAAGTAACTACACCTTACTTTCACTTTTTATTGTATACATAAAAGAATAAAATCGTGATTAGTCCATGTACCAAAAAATACATTACATATCATGTGTACAGGGTCAATGAATATTACCAACAAGACATCTCAAGGACACTCCACATGGAATGTCACAGGTTTGCTGAAATAAGGTTGATGCGTTTTGCGGAATTCTTCAAGACCTCTTTGACTTCTCGCTTCCACAGATGACACAATGGGGTTGATTTACTAAAGGCAAATCCACTCTGCACTACAAGTGCACTGCAAGTGCACTTGGAAGTGCAGTCGCTATAAATCTGAGGGGAAGATCTGAAATAAGGGGAAGCTCTGCTGATTTTATCATCCAATCATGCACAAGCAAAAATGCTGTTTTTTTATTTTCCTTGTATGTCCCCCTCGGATCTACAGTGACTGTACTTTCAAGTGCACTTGCAGTGCACTTGTAGTGCAACGGGGATTTGCCTTTAGTAAATAACCCCCCCAGTATGTTAAAAACGAAGAGTAAGCAAACCACTCAAATTAATATCATGAATGATGACAACAATAATCTTGAACAATGATAAGAGATATAAGTTCAATATGTTATAAGAATGGTGAGCGTCAAAATTACTATAAAATAAAGTAGAGATAATGTTGCCTCAAATAAACTCATCAGATAATACCCACAGAATGGTGGGGGAAGTGCTGTGTTCCACAAATTAGGTCCTGGGCAGCCTGTGGGGGGGAGGGGGGTCCCGCAAAAAAAAGTGCATAAAAGGTAATCCCAACCAGGCAAAGCTAATAATACCAAAAATTATTTAAAAAAAAGCTTAAATAGTGTAAAAAAAAGGATTCATGATCATAACCCTCTTAGTAATTACCCAGTATATATATATATATCTATATATATATATATATATATATATATATATATATAGATATATATATATAGATATATATAAAAAGAATTTGAGAAGAAAACACTCTTAATATTGTGAAATATGGGAAAATTAGTAAACAGAAAAACCAAAACTAGCCCCAAACTGGGATATGCTGGAATCACCTCACCTAAGAATACAAAACGGCTAAGATACAACCAAAGGGATCAGACCCCTGTGGATCTCTTCCACGGGGGCACTTTTCAACTTGGTACGTGCAACTGCCCAATGGTGGAACCTGGAATCCAATGCACTTTGTTAATTGTAATACTATAGGTGTAGTGTATCTTCTAACATGTGGGTGTGGAAGATTTTATTTTCGTACTTCTGGAAATGTATTTAAGATCATGTAGTCAACATATCTGCAGGAATTCTAGAAAAAACAGTGGCAAGAGACTTTGCCAATTACCATAGATACAGGTGCAACTTCCCTTGTAAAGTGAACAGCCTATTTGCCTTTAGTAAATCAACCCCAACAGCACTGCACCATACCACCAGGGATGGACTTGGACCAATTTGTGGGTATCCTTATAGGAGTGTTCTAACCCAACAAATGCACTGCATGCAGCCCTCCTTAAAAAGCATGTAGGACCCTTTTAGTGGAGTTCCCACCTTTTGGTTGTCGGGCTTGTCACATCAGACCCTTTAGATGGGTGAAATAAGGGCCCCAATGTTTGGCCTGTGGAGTCAACAGAGAAGGTTTGCCCATTAAGATGGTTAAGGAAAAGGGATTGTGCAATGCTCCGTGAGCAACCCTTGAAAATGCGAAAGTGTTTGCCTTATCAGGTGAACATTGTTTTGCTGGAAACATTTCCATTCCTCAATGGAATGACTGGTACATTTAACCTTTGTTTGAGTAAAGCTTAAAGGGTCAGGCACAGGGGTGGTTTGGCACGTACAGTGTAAAAACCCAGCCTTTTTGGATGCATTAGCGACACAATTGTTGCGTACAGCCCACTGCCAGCAGCCTGTAAAAATCAATGACAGGCTAAAATACATGAACGCTGGATGCTGTTCCAAACGTTAATCCCATGGGACCACCTGCGTTCAGAGACATATGCCCCAAATGCAGGAACTATGCAACCAACTGGCTACAGCTGTCATGTTTTTCAACTTGTCATTGATTTTGACAGGCTGCTGACAGCAGGCTATAGGCTTCACCTGTGCCTTCCTTGTCCCTAAAATCAGTGGGTTTTTACTCTGTACAAGCCAAACCACTCATGTGCATAAGCCCTAAAGTTTCTTCTACCGAAACCTAACTGGACATTCTTCTTTTATGGGATGGGCAATGAGGAGAGAAAGGTGTTTAGCACTGAAAAGGGTTCTGTTTGTGAAGGGTGGTGTCCATCCTTTCCTAAGTAAAGGTAAACGTAAGTGCTGTATTTTACCCTTGTGAGCTTTGCCTTGAGAAACCAGAGTGGGCCTGCCTTTGGAGTGTGATATCTTGAAAGGCGCTTACCTCCAGTGACTGTGCGCATGTTCATAGAGTATTCGTGAGTCATAACTTTGGGTCTCTGACAACCACTTGTAACTAAGAAGAGCATTAAAGTCAATGGAATTGTAACTGCAACCCCTGACCCATAAGGAAAAATGGGAAACAGGTCTTACCACACTTGGTTTTAAGCACCCACTGGTAGAAAACCACTTCTTTACATCTTGTACTTTTGTCGATGAGTTCCACCCCTGTATGAAGGCCAATTTGTGGGAATTTTATCAAAACAGAGTAGCCATTTCGCCTTTTGATATGTTCTCCTGCACAAACAAAAATTGTCCAACAATCCCCTAAAACACTTGACAATTTTTGTTCTTTGTGTTTTAACTGTGGGTCTGGACTCCTCTACCTATCCCAGCTGCAGACAACCCTGATTTTACTACCACACCAGATCCCAGGAAACAGTGCTGCTGGTAACAACTTGTATGTTCTCCTGCATTCACACCTCTCACTGCCAATCTTCCGCCTCTTCTCTCCTGTCACCTGTATACAATCACTTTGCATCCTGCAGTCATTTTTCTTCCCCACTGCCAACTGCCAATTTCATTCTCCTTTTGTTCTCTTTCCTCCCAGCACCTACAGTACCTGTACACAGTCTAGGACTACCTGTATCCCCCCCCCCCCACCTCTTGCTGCCAATCAATTCCCCTTCTCCTAACATTCCCCCATGGGTAGTGACAGAGCTTGTGTTGGTTGCACCTCTGTTGCTTGAGACAAGTGCTGTCACTCAGAACTAATTAAATATTTGTCTCCTTGTGAGCAGTGTGGTCAGACAGCGGTGGTGATGATGGTGGGGCGGGGGGCATGCTGTGGACTCTGCTTGCTCAGGATATGGACTTCCTAGAAAGATGAGACAAAAGACTATGTAGACTTTGTTCCACGGGAAACAGGAAGAACCAGGGGCGTTGCTAGGTCTAAAAAAGATCTGGGGCTAGAGCCCATAGCAGCGAAGTAAAGAAAGACATACGCTTGAGCGGGCATACATGTAATAAAATAAATAATAATAGTAATAAATATACATGTGTATGTATGTATGTATGTATATATATATATACACATATGCACAGTCTGCATTCCAGACCGGGGCATACCTGCTAATTGCAGAACTGCACCCACCCTATAAGAGACCAGGGGCTATGGGCCCCAGACTCGGGGCTATAGCCCCAATAGCCACCCCCTAGCAACGCCTCTGGGAAGAACTAAGAAAACATTTGATGAGACCTCTTCTGTAAAGTTCCATTCCAATTCCAATAAAAACAATAGAATTAAAGACAACAGTTTTTTTTATTTTGGATAGAGTTTTTTTCTGTTTTTCTTTTAATTTTTTTGTCATCTGTATCCCATTTGGGAGATTTTCCTTCACTTCCTGCCCCATAGACAAAACAGGAAGTGAGCAGAGATCCCACCGGAGTGAGGGATCAGGGTCACCAGGACTAGTGTCCCCATCGGAATATTGCCTCTCTATTCCTGTTTTGGCGTTAACCCAAAATTTGGGATTTTCTTTCACTTTCACTCTTGGTGATAACAGGAAACAGAACAAATACAGAGTATGAATTGGGGGCACAGATGGCAATAGAAGCTTGACAGGAGTTATAATCCCTCCCCATCTTTTCAAAAATAAAGATAAGTTGTGCCTTTAGTCATACTTTAAGCTTGCCAAAGACTTTAATAAATAAAAACTACAGCTTATGCTGCAATACTAACCTTTTACTCAGCACTATCCCTTGAAGACTCCAGGATGAATAACATCCAATAACAACAGTGGACAATACACACCTAATATGTTTTAAAATAATCACTCAGAGTCTGCATTAGAAACCCATGTGACACAAGCACAGTTTGAAGACAACATCAAAGTGCTGTCACCCTATAACAGGAAGTGACTGAACAAGGAGCTTTATGGCAGGATCACCAAGTATTAGAAATGGCAGATTTCAAAATATTGAAAATTATGCCTGTAGCACCCTGCCCTAGGCTGGATGAATTTAGTTTTCAGCCTTGCTGTACTCAGTTTAGCAGCTATTTATTTTTGTCGGTCTGGTCAGAACCGTAAACCTGGGGATTGATTGCTCCTGCATGCCTAAAATAGAGGGATCAATCTTTGAGCTATGAATACTTATCTGACCTCAGCCAATCCCTAGAAGAAAGCATGGCTGGCGAGAAGACAAAAGTTTGGGAGGGTCTGTTCAGAGCAGTTTCCCTGGGGCATATACCCCTGGGAGGCAGCCTGCATCTTACAGAAGAGCTGTTGGGCCTCAGCATGTGCTGGGCTGAGGGTCTTGGGGGAACTTAGACTTAAAGTGGTCGGAAAGCCAAAACCTAACAAACTCTAAACTTACTCTCAGCCACATTCTAAGCCTAATCTATCTAGCCCTGTAAAGCAAAAAATAACCACTTGGAGTCTGCATTAGAAACCCATGTGACACAAGCACAATTGGAAGACAACACCAAAGTGCTGTCACCCTATAACAGGAAGCGACTGAACAAGGAGCTTCATGACAGGATCACCAAGTATTAGAAATGGCAGATTTCAAAATATTGAAAATTATGCCTGTAGCACCCTGCCCTAGGCTGGATGAATTTAGTTTTCAGCCTTGCTGTACTCAGTTTAGCAACTATTTATTTTTGGCGGTCTGGTTAGAGCTGTAAACCTTGGGGTTGATTGCTCCTGCCTGCCTAAAATAGAGGGATCAATCTTTGAGCTATGAATACTTATCTGACCTCAGCCAATCCCTGGAAGAAAGCATGGCTGGTGAGAAGACAAACATTTGGGAGGGTCTGTTCAGAGCAGTTTTCCTGGGGCCTATACCCCTGGGAGGCAGCCTGCATCTTACAGAAGAGCTTTTGGGTCTCAGCATGTGCTGGGCTGAGGGTCTTGGGGGAACTTAGACTTAAAGTGGACGGAAAGTCAAAACCTAACAAACTCTAAACTTACTCTCAGCCTTATTCTAAGCCTCATCTATCTAACCCTGTAGAGCAAAAAATTGCTATACTTACCTGTTCTGTAGCCGCTATGGTCTGGTCCCAGCATCAGCTGTCACCAGCGGATTCAGTGTGGAGGAGTGTGCAGGAGAGGCAGCCGACAACTGAAGCACCATAGTAACACTATGGGTGACATCACTTCCCAGCCCTTGTCGGCTTTCTCCTGCACACAGAAGATGGCACTGGAGACCAGACCGGACCGGAGTAGCTGCAGAACAAGTATAGCGATATTTGCTTCACAGGGCTAGATCGATTAGGCTTAGAACGTGACTGGGAGTAGGTTTAAAGTTAGTTAGGGTTTGACTTGTGCATGTGAAAGCTTGGCTGGAATAGGGAACCATTTCACTGAAGAGTGTTTCTGGAAAACTGGTTGGAGTGCTGTCTCTGGACATTGTAAGTGGAACCCTTTGCCTAAAGCTCCTAGGGTGTGTGTGCTTGGAAGGTTAGAAGAGGTTGTTACAAGGATTGTGACTACTCTCATAGAGTCTAAAACCCCATACACACTATTAGATTTTCTGCAGATTTTTGTCAGATTTACCAAAACCATATAATATGAGGTCATACCTTAAGAGTTTCAATTTGTATGCAATCAGGTAGGCCCTTGCACTACATGGTTTTGGTAAATCTGAAGACAAAACTCTGCAGAAAATTGAATAGTGTGTAGTGCTGCCCCCTTGAGGGTCGCTTGAAAATTCCATTCCTCCTTGGTCTCCCCAACTCTCAGAGTCCTCCACCACCCCTGACACTATGGGTTCACTCATGTTATAATTTTTGTTTCAGTGAAAGAGACCACACAAAGGTATGAGTTTAAAGTATTTACTTAACTCTTTCTTTATCTTGAAGTAAAACTCCAGATTAAACAGAAGTTGTATCTCAAAGGTTAATGACCAACAATTCACTTTAAAATCACACACTTATAAAGGCCTAACACACCAACTTGCCCCTAGAAACCTTTATGAATAAGAAGGAGACAGCAAAAGCAAAGTGTGAATCACTGCTATTCACCAGTAGTAAAATTAATGGTAACAATGGAATTCCTCCACTAAAGTTTAGTCAAAATATCAAATTGTTCACCTATAAATGCTACAGAGATATATTACTTAGAATGAATCAATAACAGATAATGATTAGACTATTTAGAAGTTGGTGAACTAGAGGTAAATTGATACCACTCAATGGAATACAAATAAATAAGTACTACTCTATGATGATTCAGCTAAACTGGTACAACTACAATGAACAGTATGAATTACTTATCTCAATCCTCCTGCTCTATTTCAGAGAGTTCTCAGGGGAATTCGGTAGCACTAAATATAACAGCCCTCAGTCCTGTTAAGTGGGGGGGAAAGTAGCTGTAGTTGTAGCAATTCCGTGGTTAAAGTTCAGTGCGTCTTCTGCCGGCTCTGTTATTTTGGAGTTAGGTACCTAAGAAGTAACTGTGTCCTCTAATCCTCAGGATATGGCACAAAAGGTAGGTTGGCAAACTTCACTGAATTGAAAAGAAACCTTCACAGTGATCACTGACTTTATAGTAAGCTTACAACTAGCAGCAATCCAGTACACTCAATTAACTGTAATCCAGTATCCAGATAGTAATACTGCCTATGACCTTTTCTTTAGAAAGGATTTTAAGAACAGATCAGTACTCTTTTGGATGGGCCTGAGCCTGCTCACCCAACTGGCAGATAAACAATCCTGCTGCTCAGATGATGATGATGATGATGATGCTGGGGCTGATAAAATACTCTCGCTCTTTGATCCTGGTAACCGGCCTCCATTGCATTCCCTGATCGATCACTCCTGCTGCTGCTGGATGTGGAACAGACTCAGATGGTAATAGGGCTGGTTCCGCAGATCATCTGCTGGAACACTGTAGCAATGCAGCTCGCTGGAACACTGTGAAAATGCAGCCTGCTGGATCACTGTGTGTAGGCCGCAGTCCCGCTGTAAAAGTGCACAGGGCCCTTGCTGATCAATCACACATTCCAAAAAGACTGCAACAGGTCCCTCCCTTGACTTAAATAGGTTCTTCCATGAGTCACTGTTCTTTCTAGGAGCCTTCCATTGCAGCATGGCAGGATGGGAAATGGAGTCCTTCCACAGCAGAGTCTGACAATATTTCTCTCTGTCACACTACAAGTCCCAAAAGGCATCACTCCCACACAGTTTCACTCTTTATTTAACAGACTCAGCACTAGGGGGAACACCCCACAGTATTCCGTGGGCACAAATGTCCCTATGCCGGAGAAGTAATGCCGGACTTCTGGCTACAAGTGTGTATGGGGTCTTAGACTAGCTGGCTGTCCCCTCTATCTCCAGCAGTACTTAGGCTGCTTTTGAAGAACTTGCATGAGAATCTGCCCTCCTGTACCTACTTGTGTTTTGGAGTATCCTGCACCCTCATCCCTCTACCCACCTGTGTTCAAGTAGTGCAATAAATCTTCAAAAAGACAAAGTCAGACTGAACTTGCATGTTGTGGGTGTGCTCTGGAACTGGCATGTGGTCATGGCAGACTCTGAATGGGTAAAGAAAACAAAGAGTTATTGTAGTGGCCCATCCAAGGGTAAGTGCTACACATTAAGTGTATTAAAGTTAAAAGAATGTGAGATTTTAGTTATTGAGTCTAATCTACTACAGTCTACTTTAATTCTTCTCCCACCCCACCTTACTCACCTTTCCTTTGCAACCACAATGTCGTCCTTAGCCATAGGGATTAACGTAAACCATTCATTTTGGGTAAAGATGCATAAGTGGCTCTTAGTATACACTATATTATTAAAAGTATTGGGACACCTACCTCTACACGCACATGAACTTGCATCCCTGTCTTAGTCCATAGGGTTCAATATTGAGTTGGCCCCATCCTTTTTAGTTATAACAGCTTCAACTCTTCTGGGATGCCATTAAAGATCATGTGCGTGGAAAGGCAGGTGTCCCAATACTTTTGGTAATATAGTGTACTGGGGGGGGGGGGGGGGGGGG
>BLSH010121841.1:1474311-1493514 GCA_018402905.1 Glandirana rugosa | reverse complement strand
CCGTATCAATTCCTAGTTGTCGGCGACACAGTACAAAATAACGAGACTAAAATAAACAATCTACATTCATCCGTAAACCGATTTATTTATCAACAAAATGTAGAATGTACGATGTGATACCCTCACAAATAAAAATAGGGGTGGCCCGAGAACCTAACCACATACATTATGCCCACCTTCGATAAGTATATGTGACACACGTCTTAATAATCCGTTTACTTATAAAACTGGTGTAGTAGGAGAAATACGTACAACAGAATGAGGTTCGACATATCCGAGCTTTCGGATGATGGTTAATTCGTATAATCCACTACACGTAGAGTCATTACTCTTCCCCACAATTGGTAGTAGGCTTTCGAGCCTATACAGCTTGGAGTAAGACAACATGCATAAAGAGGATGATGTGGTCAAAATATTCATTTGCCTAATAATTCTGCACACAGTGTATATGAATAGCTTCCACCCGTATTACATACACCAATCCAAGAGCCCGGTGGGGATAAAAATAAACACTCCCATAGTGTAGCATGTAAGATGTAAAACAACTATTTATTTAGCCAAATGCCTACTTACATCTAACAAATAAAATCAGAGCAATAAAACATGACACAGCGGCTGTTGATCCTTAACTATGCCTCTTACTGTGTGTCCAATAAAGTGCGTCCTCCGGTCACTTCCGCCTACGCGTTACGTCACGTCACGTGGCTTCATCAGATGAAGTCACGTGACGTGACGTAACGCGTAACCTTCTCTGCTCAAGGGGGAGGAAACTCCAAGGGTTGTTCCTTCCTTCTGTCTCCAGCCACTCCCTAGCTCAGAACAAAACATTCAGGCCTGCGCTTACAGACAGGCCTGACTAAATTTTGCCTCTCCTAGCAAAAATTCACTACAAAACCCACCTATCACTATGGGGGCGCTACACAAGAAGTAGGAAGTGGGCTGTATAAGGTATTTACTGGCAGAACAAAAATGTTTTACTATCCAAAGTTAAAACAACAAGGGCAGAAGATTTAATAGATGGAAAGATGGAAAAAAATGACTGAAGTTCTGCTTTAAGCATCTGACATCTGGAGTGATCAAACAAATTACTCTTAAAGGGGATCTATAATCACAGCATACACTTTCATTTTATACCATCAGCATTGTAATAGCAATACAGACTATTGTTATGATTGAAATCCAATATCACCTTGCTTGAAAAATCTCCTGTGCCATGTTGCGTGCTCTGCCTGTATGCTGTCCATTTCTTTCCACAACTTCCTGGATTCCCTGTGTGCTTTGCAGCTTCTCCTCTGCTGTTTGCCTTCAATTTCTAAGGACTACATATCCCATGGTAAATTGCTGCCTGCAAGCAGTGATTTCTATACTGACTTCTTCTCCTGAATCTCCTCCTATCAGCACCTCTCTAGTTCAGAAGGCAGGATCTGTGAAATGAGCGACACAGCAGTGTCTACTCACAGAGCATAGTTAAATTAATATTAAAGGCAATTTAAAAAAATAGAAAACACATTATACTTACCTGCTCTGTGCTGGCTGTGACTGACAGCAGCGGAAGCCAATGGCTCCGGTTGCTGTCTCAGTCAATGAGGAGGGAGAGTCTCCAGCACATCGCTGGAGGAAGATCGAGCTCAGGTAAGTATAAGGAGGGGCTGGGGGAGCTTCTGCACACACATACCTGCCAACTTTTTGAAATGGGAATGAGGGCCACCTATTAGCAAAAGTATGAAGTCATAGGATACCCCCCCCCCCCGCCCCTAGCATTTTTATTTTATTATACAAAAAAAGGATTAGTCAAACCCACAAGTGCATTTTTGCACCACTACTGTTCCTTTATACTGACTTTTAAAATTTACAAAAGCCACAATGTAGATATTGGATGAAAGGTTCAGCATTTTATATACAGCTATAAAGATCGGACCAAAATGTAGGATAGATGAACAAAAACGAGGGACACGGATACTTTGTTCCAAATCAGGGCCAGTCCCTCAAAATCAGGGACAGTTGGGAGCTATGCACGCACATAAAATGCATAAAGGTAAAAAAACTTGAGCCTTTACAATCACTTTAATATGTGATGTAGAATTTAAAGAAGTATGGCCTGAGCTTGTTTGGCTGGGCTTCTCCAATGGATCACAGGAGAGCAATTTGTTTTGCAATCCTGTGACCCGTTTTCAGCAGAGAGCAGACTGAAGTCCGCTCTCTGCTGGCGTCATGGATGTCCGCCCAGGCACCGCGTCATCTCGACCTCGGAGTCTGGATCCGCCAGGTACCTGGACTGACACCCAGCTCCCCGCCCCTCCACAGCTCAGCTCTCCAGTGAGCGCGGAGTGAGAGAAGCAGAGAGCTGTGACTGACAGTCTACAGCTCTCTGCTCACAGAGCTCGAAAATTGATGTTCGATCACTCGGTTTTCAGTGCAGAGGCGCCGGGGTACAAATGCAGCATCGGACCCATGCTGCATCCACCTAGGTAAGTATAATGGGGAAAAAACAGAAACCCATACTTCTCTTTTAACCACTTCAATACTGGGCAATTTCCGCCCTTCCTGCCCAGGCCAATTTTCAGCTTTCAGCACTGTCACACTTGAATGACAATTGCGCAGTCATGCAACACTGTACTCAAACTAAATTTTTATCATTTTCTTCCCACAAATAGTGCTTTATTTTGGTGGTATTTGATCACCACTGGGGTTTTTATTTTTTGCTAAAGAAACTAAAAAAGACTGATATTTTTGAAAAAAAAGTTTTTCTTTGTTTCCGTTATAAAATTTTGTTTTTTCCTTTACTAACGGGCACTGATGAGGCTGCACTGCCAGGCACTGATGAGGCGGCACTGATGGGCACTGATGAGTTGTCACTGATAAGGTGGCACTGATGGGCACTGATGAGGAGGCACTGATATGTAGAATTGATGGGCACTGATAGATGGCACTGATAGGCAGCACTGATGGGTAGCACTGACAGCCACAGATATGCGGCACTGTTGGGCACTGACAGGTGGCACTGATTGGCACTGACAGGCGGCACTGATGGCCACTAATAGATGGCACTGATAGGCATCACTGATGAGGAGGTACTGTCAGTCATTACTGATGGGCACTGATTGGCATCATTGAAGGGCACTGACAGGTGTTACTGATGGGCGCTGATTGGCACTTTTATGGGCACTGATTGGCACTTTGGTGGGCACAGAATGCCAGCTGATGGCCAGTGATTGGCAAACATTGTGGGCCGTTTCACCTTTTTCTTTTCCCATGGACATGGCGGCAAGCCAAGAACGGCACCCGGACACACAACAGATTTTCTCTCCACCAGCTTGAGCGGTGCACTCCTCTTGTTTGTTCACAAACATTGTGGGCACCTCTGATGGGGTCTGGGCTGATAATCAATGCGCTGATTATCAGCGCAGACCCCCCCCGACAGGAGAGCCGCAGGTCGTCTTTCTCTGTCAGCGCGAACACAGGAAATCCGTTAACCGGCAATTTCTGGTTCAAGCTGTGATCAGCTGTGATTGGTCAGAGCTGATCACGAGGTAAAGAGCCTAAGTCAGAGGCTCTTTACCACAATCGGAGTTGCGGTGTGTCAGACTGACACACCACACCTTTGATCGCTACGCTGCGGGTGGGCAATCGCGGGTTATCCCGGTCAGAATATCAAAGCCCCCGCCCGACCGCCATTCTGCTATAGGCTGGGCGTGAAGTGTTTAAAGAAGTAAATGTGTGTTGATCTTCACAAACTTTACAAACTTCAAGATTGTTCAGATTAATGGCAGGCTAGCAATAAATTATATACAATATGAAAATTAATATATGGTTGTAACGGAGGCCCTGTAAATTTTTTTTTTTTTTGCGTTTTCCTTGTTGAAATAAACAGGGTGCAATGTGGCCAGATGGTCTTCTTAATTGGCCTAGGAGTTCCTGTGCCCCGCAGGGGGTGAGAGGGGAAGTTGATCTCGTTAGGAGGCAATCTCAGCCTGGCATTCTAAAACTGGACAGGGCCAGACTTGCCGTCTCCGGGGCCTTGTGGAGGTTTAACTAAATGCAAGGCACAATTTAATTTCCCTATGCTAGGCAAAACAGTCAGTCTTGTGCCAAGATTTCGCCAGTGATGGACCCAAGGGAACTTTGGTCTGCCTGTACCGCTAGGAGGCTAGAAAATACATGGGGCTTTGCTGTACTGGATTGTAGCCTGCTACCCTCTGTGTCCGGATTGTGCCCTGTGATCTTGAACTAATCCTTTGATGTACCAAATTGCTGTCTGTGCTCCTGGACTTATCCCTTGATGTGCTCTATTACCTGCCGGGTGCCACCCTGTGAGCAGATCTCCCCTGGGCTTTCTCTCTCCCCGTGCTGCTGAATGTGTGGTTCTAGGCTGTGGCCAGAGACCCCACTGAGCCCTCTGCTGCGTGCTTCTCCTTGGACAAGGATTAACCATTAACCCTCTGTGTGCCATCATCTGTGTGCTTCTCCTCAGACAAAGATTACTTCTCTGTCTACCATCATCTGTGTGCTGCTCCCCAGACAAGGATTACTTCTCTGTGTACCATCATCTGTGTGCTGCTCCCCAGACAAGGATTACTTCTCTGTGTGCCATCTGCTGTGTGCTGCCCTGGACAAGGACCAACCCTCTGTGTGCCATCTTCTGTGTGCTGCTCCCCAGACAAGAATCAACCCTCTGCTTGCCGCTCTGCCATGTGCCATCCTGTGAGTAGACTGACTCATTGCTATCATAACTTTGCCATCCCCCTTGTTATGTGCCCAGGCCAGTCTCTTTGTTACCAGAACTTTCCCTCCCCCCGTGTGCCCAAACAATATCTTTGCTACCAGGACTTTGCCTCCCCCTGTGTGCCTGAACAGTATCTTTGCTACCAGGACTTTGCCTCCCCCCTGTGTGCCCGAACAATATCTCTGCTACCAGGACTTTGCCTCCCCCGTGTGTGCCTGAACAATATCTCTGCTACCAGGACTTTGCCTCCCTCCTGTGTGCCCAAACAGTATCCTTACTACCAGAACTTTGCCCTCCCCCTGCGTGCCCGAACGGACTCTTTGTTCCTGCCTGTCGGTAATCGCTGTCACCTGGCTGCAGGCTAACCTCTCATCCTTCAATAAAGCTTGTGTGAGGGCTCCTACTCTCCGCGTGTGTCTGTTCCACCCACACCTCCATTACAACTGGTTGGCAGCAGTGGGATCAGAACACTGAAGAGGATAATGGAGAGCAACGGCCGTCCAAACCTGAATCTAACTCAGGGCAGCGAATATAGAGATTGGACTGTCACAAGTTTGCAAGAAGAAACTAGAGAACTAGGCCTATCCAAAGATGAACTGGCCAATGCTATTGAGGAAGCCAGCCTTCAAGGTGCAAACAACATGGACACATCACGCTCTGAAAATAGACTCCCTGAGTCAGATGGCCCAGGCCCCAGGAGTCCTTGGATTTCCAGGTATGAGGAGGAGATGGCCATCCTTGGTCCCGAAACCACCTTGGATGACAAACGGGCAGCTATCCGAAGGGCTCATGAAAGGGAAACCCTGGAAGGCCTTAGAGGACAAGCCCTTGGACCTTGCCTACCAAGGGTGACCCGTAAGGACTTTAAGACATTTTGTGAAGATGCAGGGGATGTGGAGGGATTCTTCCTAGATTTTGAACATTTATGCCAATTGCTGGAGGTGTCCCTTGTGGACTGGGTGCACCACCTTGTAGGCCTGCTGGAAGGGGGTGCAGCTGCTGCATACCGGACAATGGACTCTCTAAGGAATCGAGACTATGATATGGTCAAACAGACTGTGCTGTAATATTATGCTGTGACCCTGGAAACCTACAGGGTTCAGTTTCTAGACTTGTCCTGTTACTCAGAGTGCTCCTTCAAGATGTATGCTCACAAAATGTCACAGGCCTGCCAACGCTGGTTGGAGGGTGAACAGACCGTCACTGTCGAGCGCATTATCCAGACTTTCCTGAAGGAGCAATTTTATGCCAAGTGTCCCGTCGAGGTCAGGGAGTGGGTGAAGGAGAGAAACCCAGAAACCCTAGAAAAGGCTGCTGCATTGGCTGATGAAGTGCTCACAACAAAACCACAATGGAAAAAACTGGTGACTTAACCCGCCGGGACCCTGAGTGTTGCTTGTCCTCTAAAGGGCCATGCCACCCCCTCACCCTATCAAAGTCCTGCCAACCCTTTGGCTACCACCCCCATATCTATGCCCCAACCCTCCAGGGTGACTATTACACCAATGCTATGGATGCGGACAACCTGGGCACCTTCAAGCTAGATGCCCACAGAACGTCCACCCTCCCCAGACCCAAACCTCTCACCTTGATCAGTATTTATAGATATTATAATGGCACGTTATAAAGAGAGAGGGGCAAGCAGGAACCCCAACCCACAACAAGGTACAATAAACAATATTTCTAGATATAGCCTACACTAAACCAAGGAACATTAATGCATATATATATATATATATATATATATATATATATATATATATATGTGTGTGTGTGAATTACATCCAAAATGGCACAAAATATAAAAATATAGTCTAAAACAAATATCTATAAAATATAACAAGTCCAATCTATAAGGTAAAATTGCAACCTTAGGACATAAAAATCCACATACAGGAATGTAGGTGTAAGTCCCCAATTGAGTCAGAGATCATGCACACTAAAATACTAAACAATGTTCATAGAAACAAGTCCACACATTGTATGGCAAAGGGAAGGGGAGCAGGGGCAGTGTTCACAAAGCAACAAATAATTGTGTGGGAATCCGTCACCAAATGTTATATGCGCTTATAAGCAGAAAAACGCATTGGCTTTTCATCCGGCCAGGGTCCCCTTGGGGATTATGAAAGACTCCTCTCCACCGTAATGTCTGTACTGTAGGTTACACCTTTCAGATCCACTCCCATGTTAAGCCAGTGTCCGCCATAAAAAACAAAGGCTCCAATAGTGTAATATTGTAAACACCACAGTTTTATTAAATACACAGTCTTGTGCTTACTTGTCACAGATGTAGATAGAGCATAAAAACAGCCGGCCAGCTAAGTGTTGGTAAAATCGGATGGCGGTGACGTCAGCGCGTCCTCCCTAACATACGTTTCATCTTCAGGTAGACGTTGTCAAAGGGATAGGACGCACTGCTGACGTTCTGCCACTTAAATAACACACTGCATCAATCTGTCAGGGAGGCGGCCGCCCGCCATATTAGGTGAGGGAAAACTGCCCAAACACATACAAATGGGGGTATATGAAAATTAGCAGTGTCTAGACCCACATAACTTAACTGCCTGGTCATTATAATAATGATTCCACACGTTCCTAGACACTTATGAGTATGTATTATAAAAATATAATGAACTCCATATTAAAGGTCATAATCCTAATGGAACTACCTTAAATATATACCACTAAAAGATAAAGGTACTAAAATATTTTTTAGAACTTAGTAAATATTCAAATAAATTCTAGTGGGAGACCGAATATCTACACATATCGACCCCCAATATAAAAACACCATTTATGTTATAAAATTCTCATACATATTTACATGCCACCCTAGTTGTTAGTGGACGGTTAAAACAGGGCCATATGTCTTAAATTGGGTCAATATGTAATAATTGTCCTAAATCTTATGAACTAAGCCTGAGTGTAAAGAGAAAATGTGCAGCAACCTTACCATCTACTGGCATAAGAAGGGAACTACAGGCTTGTCGCATCACCATTAGCTTACAAAAAAGGATTAGTTAAATTCCCAAACTAGTCACCAGGAACCCATGTATGCTGGTTTCTCAAATCCAATATTATATAAACATCCCTATGAACAAGAAAAAGGGAGACTACCACACTCCTATTATCATATATAATATGAGAAAGGAGGGATGCTCCAAATAGAGGGATAATCTAAAATGGAGAGTAACGATTGTTAGTGGCTAATTATAACAGGGCTGCATATCATAAACTAGAATCAATATTAAACCATCCCAGTAGATGGAAAAATACCCTGGGCATAATCAACTCAACACCAACAGGAACAGAAAATATGTGTCAACCCTACCCTCAAAGAGGGTGAACTCTGGACTTATCACATCAACTGGGTCTTATAAAATTAGAATGAATTAAATGGATAAATCATATTCTCAAACCAATGTATGTATAGTGAGGGATATGTATGAGGGATAATCTAAATTGGAGGATGGTATTAGTTACGCGTCCGCCTCATCTGACACCCAAATCAATGTTACAATAGATGCAAAAAACTAACAATTGACACTCCTCAATCAGTTCACGAGTTATCTATGAAAGCATTAACGTCTACATCTATATTGAGGCCAAAGGGGGCATAGCTCTTGACCCTATGGATCCAAGACATCTCAAGTCTTGATATCCCTCGGACCAAGGAACTCCCTCTCCAATGAGGTTCAAATTTATCTATCCCCACAAATAAGGTGTTGAAGGGGTTACGCTGATGGACATCACGGTAATGCTTCAAAATAGAATGACCCTGTGAGGATATTGGTAATATGCTCATTTAATCTCACCTGTAGCAAGCATTTGGTTCTCCCAATATACTGAAGGCCACAAGGGCACTGCAGTAGGTAGACAACCCCCTTGGTCCCACGGATAAAAAAAGGTTTAACCTTGAACTCTTGGGAGGTGAACGTAGAGGTAAACCATTAAATTCTTCTCCCCATGTGACTATTAAATGAGCATACCCTACATTTCTTGCATTTGTGAAAACCTGTCAATGTGTGGAAAAAAACTCAATTTCTGGACAGGAGGATCCAAAATATTGGGTGTTAAACTGTTCTTCAGAGGTGGAGCTCCTTTAAATACTACTTTATGGCATGGCAGGAATAGGAAGTAATGAAAAGTGCCACCGGACCAGTGGGACCACCTTCATTCGCATGTTTCTCCCTGAGGAGATCCTCTCTATTAACCACTTCAGCCCCGGAAGAATTTTGCACTTTAGTACCAGAGCACTTTTTGCGATTCGGCGCTGCGTCGCTTTAACTGACAATTGCGCGGTCGTGCGACGTTGTACCCAAACAAAATTTGCGTCCTTTTTTTCCCACAAATAGAGCTTTCTTTTGGTGGTATTTGATCGCCTCTGCGTCATTTCTGATCGCCGCTATAAACAAAAGAAGAGCGACCATTTTTCAAAAAAACCCAAATTTCTTACTTTTTGCTAAAATTCAAATCCAAAAAAAATATAAAAAAACATTTTTTTTCACCGTTTTTGGCCGATTTATATAATTCCTCATATTTGCGTAAAAAAAATCGCAATTGGTGTTTATTGATTGGTTTGCGCAAAAGTGGCCGCGTTTACGGATGATGAGAATTCATTTCTGGGGTTTTTTTTTTTTTTTACTAGTAATGGCGGCGATCTGCGATTTTTAGCGGTAATGCGATATTGGGGGGGACATGTCGGAACATTTTGACACTTTTTTGGGACCAATGACATTTATTCAGCGATCAGAAATTTAAATGTCCACTGATTACTGTATAAATGTCATTGGCAGTGAAGGGGTTAACCTGCAGGGGGAGAGCTAGGGGTTAAGTGTGTTCCCTGGGTGTGTTCTTACTGTGGGGGGGGTTGGGCTAACATGGGCATGAGAGAGCTAACTGATCCCAGTGACAGGGATCAGTAGATCTCTCATGCCCCACTCACAGGGCGGGGAACCGCCGTGTTTACATCGGCGGTTCCCCGTTCTTTTCCCTGTAGCCGCTCATCGCGGCTCGCCTGCGGACATCGGGTCCGCCCGAGCCGCGGGCACACTCCCCAGGAGTGCGGCTGGTGGCCAAATGCGAATCGCCGCTTATTTACGGCGATTCGCACAGGGCTCCACGACTGCCGCCGTGAAAAGACGGCGCGCGGTCGGGAACCGGTTAAGGGAGGACACATAGTCAATAGTAGCCTTCAGATCTTTAATATCATACCCCTTTTCTATAAATCTCTGGGTAAGAACATCGGCCTGACCCAGAAGCTCATCATGCCTAGAGCAATTCCTCCAGAGTCTCATATATTGACTCTTGGGGACTCCTTTAAGCCATGGGCCATGATGGCAACTGCTAAGAGGTATGAACTAATTCCTATCTGTAACCTTAAAGAAAGTGGATGTTACAAATCTGTCTCCCTCAATTTGATAGTCAAATACAAAAAATTGACCTCTGTTTGACTGGCTTCATATTTAAGCTCAATCCTTCTAGCATTGGAGTTAAGAGACTCAAAGAATTCCGTCATGCTATGATGGTCACCATCCCATAGAAGGAGGACGTCGTCAATGTACCTGGACCAGAGCACCAATTGGGGTACTCTGTGGCCATAGACGTCACCCTCCTCCCAACGGGCCATAAAAAAGGTTAGCCAGACTGGGGGCATACTTAGCCCCCATGGCCACTTCCTTCATCTAGCTATAAAATTTCTGGTTAAACCAAAAATAGTTAGATGAAGCAGCAAACTCCAACAACTCTATGATGAAGCCAACTTGTTTATGTGGTACCTCAAACATGTGTTCTAGATAGTAACGTACTGCCTCAATGCCCAAGTCGTATTGGAATGATTGTGTAAAGCGAAGTTACATCCGCTGTTATCATCCACATTCCTTTTGTTGGTGTGCACTCTGCCAAAAGTCTCATAACATGTGTGGAGTCCTTGAGAAAAGAGGGAGTCTTCTGCATCAAAGGCTGTAAATAGTGATCTATATATCTGCCCACCTCTGAGGTCAAGAAGTCAATCCCACTGACAACAGGATGACCTGGGGGGGGGGGCAGATGGGATCTTTGTGCACTTTGGGGAGATAATAAATGACAGGTGTTCTAGGGGCCTGTGGAGATAAGTATAAACTCTCATTTTTAGTGAGAATACCATGTCTTAGGCCCTTTTTTTTGCCATTCAAAAAACAATCGCTGAATGGTAATCAGATACATCTCTGTTATATTTCTTTTTTTTCATGAGTTTTTGATCCCTATCCTCTAATGGCAAAAAAAATTAAGGACGGATACACAGGGGGAGAATGTGGAGTGTATGGAGGTCTCCTGTTCTCTCAATATCAGTGCACTACATCGTGCTTTACCAGCTAGTGGTAACTATCAACCACCCCCCCCCCCCCACACTCAGCCTTCTAACGGGACAATGCCTACCACTGGGAGACCATATCCTTATCAGTCTCTCTTTAGGGGCCAAAGCGGCTGCTCAGGAGGACATAATGATAGAGGCAATGCACGTGGGTGGAACTCCTTGGATCGCCATTCTTCGATCTCTTGGCATCCTGATTTGAGACCTGATTATTTTAGACCGAACACTTTTTGGTATAATCAAGGACAGGGAGAGGAATATCGTGGATTATATCCCATACCTTATCCCAATGCTGGCAACATACAAACTACAGGGAGAGGCCCTTATAGGCATAACCAATACAGTGATAACAGTATAAATCCCACCCCTTATTGAGGGGACAATTGGGATTATAACATCCGGAGGAGGACCCACTGTCTCCCTATCAAGGAAGAAACATTTTGCCAGGCAATAACCTTACGGGCCCCCCTAGACCCCATGAGATCCGGCAATTAGAACCCAACCCTCAAAGGGTTGATGTTCCACAAAACCTGAGTTGGGGTTTTCCCGGGCGACTCAGGGAAAAAAGCAACCCATAGATCCAGAAGAGGAGTCCGAGGGGGGAGGCGCGTATGATTTAAAAAGGCCAGAGGTACAACAGCCCTCCTCCTATGGGATGGTGACCATCATAGCATGATGGAATTCTTTGAGTCTCTCAACTCCAATGCTAGAGGGATTGAGCTTAAATATGAAGCCAGCCAAACAGAGGTCATTTTTTTGGATTTGACTATCAAAATTGAGGGAAACAGATTTGTAACATTCACCTTCTTTAACCACTTCGCGACCGCGCGCCGTGTTTTTACGGCGGCGGTCGGGATTCTGAGCGTGAATCACCGTAAAAAGGCGGCGATATGCGAACAGCCACTAGGGGGCGCGCGCGCTCGCCACACTCCTGAGGAGTGTGCCCGCGGCTCGGGCGGACCCGATGTCCGCAGGCGAGCCGCGATGAGTGGCCACAGTGAAAGAACGGGGAACCGCCGATGTAAACACGGCGGTTCCCAGCTCTGTTAGTAGGGGCATGAGAGATCTACTGATCCCTGTCACTGGGATCAGTTAGATCTCTCATGCCCATGTTAGCCCAACCCCCCCACAGTAAGAACACACCCAGGGAACACAGTTAACCCCTAGCTCTCCCCCCCCAGGTTAACCCCCTCACTGCCAATGACATTTATACAGTAATCAGTGGACATTTAAATTTCTGATCGCTGAATAAATGTCATTGGTCCCAAAAAAGTGTCAAAAATGTCCGACATGTCCGCTGCAATATCGCAGTACTGCTAAAAAATCGCAGATTTTCGCATTACTAGTAAAAAATAAAAAAACATAAAAACCCCAGAAATTAATTCTCATCATCCGTAAACGCGGCCACTTTTGCGCAAACCAATCAATAAATGCCAATTTTTTTATCACAAATATGAGGAATTATATAAATCGGCTAATAACGGTGAAAAAAAAATGTTTTTTTATATTTTTTTTTTTATTCGAATTTTAGCAAAAAGTAAGAAATTTGGGTTTTTTTGCAAAATGGTCGCTCTTCTTTTGTTTATAGCGGCGATCAGAAATGACGCAGAGGCGATCTAATACCACCAAAAGAAAGCTCTATTTGTGGGGAAAAAAAGGACACAAATTTTGTTTGGGTGCAACGTCGCACGACCGCGCAATTGTCAGTTAAAGCGATGCAGCGCCGAATCGCAAAAAGTGCTCTGGTCCTAAAGCTGGAAAACCTTCCGGTTGGTAAGTGGTTAAGGTTACAGATAGGAATTCTTTCATACCTCTTAGCAGTTGCCATCATGACCCATGGCTTAAAGTCCCCAAGACTCCCCAAGAGTCAATATATGAGACTCCAGAGGAATTGCTCTAGGTATGATGAGCTTCAGGGTCAGGCCGATGTTCTCACCCAGAGATATATAGAAAAGGGGTATGATATTAAAGATCTGAAGGCCACTATTGACTATGTGTCCTCCCTTAATAGAGAGGATCTCCTCAGGGAGAAACATGCGAATGAATGTGGTCCCACTGGTCCGGTGGCACCTTTCCTTACTTCCTATTCCTGCCAGGCCAGAAAGGTTAAACAGATCATCTCTCGACATTGGCATATCCTCAAGAACAATAGGGTTTTGAGTGATGTTTTACCTGAAAAACTGGCAGTAGTATTTAAAGGAGCTCCACCTCTGAGGAACAGTTTAGCCCCCAATATTTTTGATCCTCCTGTCCAGAATTTGAGTTTTTTCCACACATTGACAGGTTTTCACAAATGCAAGAAATGTAGGGTATGCTCATTTAATAGTCACATGGGGAGAGGAATTTAATGGTTTACCTCTACGTTCCCCTCCCAAGAGTTCAAGGTTAAACCCTTTATCACCTGTAGGACCAAGGGGGTTGTCTACCTACTGCAGTGCCCTTGTGGCCTTCAGTACATAGGGAGAACCAAACACCCTCTACAGGTGAGATTAAATGAACATATTACCAATATCCTCACAAGGTTAAAAAATAATTCTGTTTCGAAGCATTACCGTGATGTCCATCAGCGTAACCCCTCTAACACCTTATTTGTGGGGATAGATAAATTTGAACCCCATTGGAGAGGTAGTTCCTTGGTCCGAGGGATATCAAGGCTTGAGATGTCTTGGATCCATAGGGTCAAGAGCTATGCCCCCTTTGGTCTCAATATAGATGTAGACGTTAATGCTTTCATAGATAACTCGTGAACTGATTGAGGAATGTCAATTGTTACTTTTTTTGCATCTATTGTAACATCGATTTGGGTGTCAGATGAGGCAGACGCGTAACTAATACCACCCTCCAATTTAGATTATCCCTCGTACATATCCCTCACTATACATACATTGGTTTGAGAATATGATTTATCCATTTAATTCATTCCAATTTTATAAGACCCAGTTGATGTTATAAGTCCAGAGTTCCCCCTATATGTCTTTGAGGGTAGGGTTGACACATATTTTCTGTTCCTGTTGGTGTTGAGTTGATTATGCCCAGGGTATTTTTCCATCTACTGGGATAGTTTAATATTGATTCTAGTTTATGATATGCAGCCCTGTTATAATTAGCCACTAACAATCGTTACTCTCCATTTTAGATTATCCCTCTATTTGGAGCATTCCTCCTTTCTCATATTATATATGATAATAGGAGTGTGGTTGCCTCCCTTTTTCTCGTTCATAGGGATATTTATATAATATTAGATTTGAGAAACCAGCATACATGGGTTCCTGGAGACTAGTTTGGAAATTTAACTAATCCTTTTTTGTACGCTAATGATGATGCGACAAGCCTGCACATTTTCTCTTTACATTTGGGCTTAGTTCATAAGACTTAGGACAATTCAGATATTTATTAGGGTCGGTTTACATATTGACCCAATTTAAGACATACTGTATGGCCCCATTTTAACTGTCCACTAACAACTAGGGTGCAGTGTTCCCAACCGCCAGTAAATTTACAGTTTGTAAAAGTCAGTGATTTTCACAACTGTCTATAAATATCAGGGTCTGATCATTTGTCATGCTGTGCTGACTTTTTAAGTGTAAACCAAGCAAACTACTTGATATGGGTATTGTCAGTGTTTCCATGTTGTGTTTAACCACCTCCCACCCGGTCATTTTATATATACGACCGCATGGGAGCTTCACCGTTCTGACAGGACATGCATATACGTCCTGCAGAATGGGTGCCCGCAGCGCGGCCACGTGGTGCGCTGCGGCTCGATCCTGTGATCATTATGAACAAAGGATCCAGCCGAGCACAGATTGGGATATGGGCGCCATGATTGGCCCACCCAATCATGTGACGGCTATGTCCAATCACAGCCGTCACATTGTAAACAGAGACGCACGTCTCTGTGTCAGTTCTCCCCCGCCGAGCTCAGTGAGAGCTCAGTGCGGGGGGGGAGGGGGGGGAAGCTGCAGCTATGTGACAGCTCTCTGCATGAAAATAATTTCATACAGAGAGCTCTCACAGATGGCCCCCCACACAGTGCACCAAGCACCACTGATACCCCTGTCCCCATACATGTCAGTGTTCCCATAAAACAGTCCCCAAAACATCTGTATGTCCCCCATCACATCTGTCACAGTCCCCAAAACATCTGTCTGTCCCCATCACATCTGTCACCATACACAAAGCATCTGTCTGTCCCCATCACATCTGTCACCATACACAAAACTTCTGCCTGTCCCCGTCACATCTGTGACCATACACAAAACATCTGTCTGTCCCCGTCACATCTGTCACCATACACAAAACATCTGTCTGTCCCCGTCACATCTGTCACCATACACAAAACATCTGTCACAGTCCCCAAAACATCTGTCTGTCCGCAAACACCAAATAAACCCCATTTGGATTATTTTTACCAAAGAAATGTAACAGTATAATTTTTGGTCAATATGAAGAGAAATTACTTATTTGCAAAATTGTATAACAGAAACAAAGAAAAATGCATTGATTTTGAAAATTTTCAGTCTTTTTTAATTTGTAGCGCAAAAAATAAAAAACCCAGAGGTGATTAAATACCACCAAAAGAAAGCTCTATTTGTGTGGAAAAAAAATGATAAAAATTTAATATGGGTACAGTGTTGCATGACTGCGCAATTGTCATTCAAACTGCAGCAGCGCTGAAAGCTGAAAATTGGTCCGGGAAGAAAGGGGGTTTAAGTTCCCAGTATTGAAGTGGTTAAATATCAACTGTCTAAGTTTTTAATAGGAGTTCTGTTATTTTTCAGGTTGCCAGTAAAAAATATGCTCCGCCAGGAAATTTTCCATGTTTTGCCAGTAAAAAATGCTGCGAGAGGTTGGCAACACGGCTAGGGTGGCATGTAAATGTATATGATAATTTTATAACATAAATTGTGTTTTTATATTGGGGTCGATATGTGTAGATATTCGGTCTCCCACTAGAATTTATTTGAATATTTACTAAGTTCTAAAAAATATTTTAGTACCTTTATCTTTTAGTGGTATATATTTAAGGAAGTTCCATTAGGATTGTGGCCTTTAATATGGAGTTCTATTTACACAGCTCATTATATTTTTATAATACATACTCATAGGTGTCTAGGAACATTTGGGATTATTATTATAATGACCACGCAGTCACGTTATGTGGGTCTAGACACATTTGTATGTGTTTGGGCAGTTTTCCCTCACCTAATATGGCGGACGGCCGCCTCCGTGACACGGGAGTGGCGGAATGTCAGTAGCGCGTCCTATCCCTTTGACAACCTCTACCTGTAGACGAAACGTGCTGACGTCACTGCCATTCGATTTTACCAACGCTTAGCTGGTCGGCTGTTTTTATGCTCTATCTACGTCTGTGACATGTAAGTGCAAGACTGCGTATTTAATAAAACTGTGGTGTTTTCAATATCACACTATTGGAGCCTTTGTTTTTTATGGCGGACACTGGCTTAATGTGGGAGCGGATCTGAAAGGTGTAACCTACAGTACAGACATCATGGTGGAGAGGAGTCTTTCATAATCCCCAAGGGGACCCTGGCCGTGTGAAAAGCCAATGTGCTTTTCTGCTTACATCTGGTAAGCGCATATAAAATTTGGTGACGGATTCCCACACAATTATTTGTTGCTTTGTGAACACTGGGTGCCCCTGCTCCCCTTCCCTTTGCAATACAATGTGTGGACTTGTTTCTATGAACATTCATTAGTATTTTACTGTGCATGATCTCTGACTCAATTGGGGACTTACACCTACATTCCTGTTTGTGGATTTTTTTGTCCTAAGGTTGCAATTTCACCTTATAGCTTATATCTCACCTTAATCACCTGATGCCAGGAGGAAAGAGCTACTCACCCCCCCAAAGTCAAACGATGCCTCCAACATCCACTGACACCCCTCACGGAGTCTATGGAGTTTGTCCACTTATGCCAAGCTACCCAGAGAAAAGACAGCAGCATTTGCAGGAGGTCTCCATAGATGGAAGAAAAGTCATTTGTTTTCTTGAAACAGGCTCCTTTCTAACCATCGCTATTACCTGTGTGGTGAATCCTGCAGTGATTGAGAAGGGCCTCAGATTTTCTATCAAACTAGCAGGAGGCGCCAGGAAACACATTCCAAAGGCTACAGCATCCTGAATTATGGGTTTGGGGAGAAACTCTGTTCTGTTGGGGTAATGGCAGGACTACCTGCGGACATTCTGCTTGGGAATGATCTGGTAGACCTTGATTGTCAGTTTCTAGGGGTTGTGACCCAGAGCTACTCTCTTGGATTGGAGCAGAAATCTGGGGCGAGCTTTCGCCAGTGATGGACCCAGGGGAACTTGGGTCTGCATGTACCCCTAGGAGGCTAGAAAATACATGGGACTTTGCTGTACAGGATTGTGGCCTGCTACCCTCTGTGCCCGGATTGTGTCCTGTAATCCTGGACTAATCCCTTGATGTACCAAATTGTACCTCTTTGTGCCATCATCTGTGTGCTGCTCCTCAGACAAGGATTACTTCTCTGTGTGCCATCATCTGTGTGCTGCTCCCCAGACAAGGATTACTTCTCTGTGTGCCATCATCTGTGTGTTGTTCCCCAGACAAGGATTACTTCTCTGTGTGCCATCATCTGTGTGCTGCTCCCCAGACAAGGATTACTTCTCTGTGTGCCATCATCTGTGTGCTGCTGCCCAGACAAGGATTGCTTCTCTGTGTACCATCATCTGTGTGCTGCTGCCCAGACAAGGATTACTTCTCTGTGTGCCATCTGCTGTGTGCTGCCCCGGACAAGGACCAACCCTCTGTGTGCCATTTTCTGTGTGCTGCTCCCCGGACAAGGATCAACCCTCTGCATGCCACTCTGCCGTGTGCCATCCTGTGAGTAGACTGACTCGTTGCTATCAGAACTTTGTCATCCCCCTTGTTGTGTGCCCAGGTCAGTCTCTTTGTTACCAGAACTTTGCCTCCCCCTGTGTGCCCCAACAATATCTTTGCTACAAGGACTTTGCCTCACCCCTGTGTGCCTGAACAGTATCTTTGCTACTAAGACTTTCTCTCCCCCCTGTGTGCCCAAATACTATCTTTGCTACCAGGACTTTGCCTCCCCCCTGTGTGTCCGAACAATATCGCTGCTACCAGGACTTTGCCTCCCCCCGTGTGCCCGAACAATATCTCTGCTACAATGACTTTTCCTCCCCCTGTGTGCCCGAACAGTATCCTTGCTACCAGAACTTTTCCCTCCCCCTGCGTGCCCGAACAGACACTTAGTTCCTGCCTGTTGATAATCTCTGTCGCCTGGCTGCAGGCTTACCTCTCATCCTTCAATAAAGCTTGTGTGAGCACTCCTACCCTCCGCGTGTGTCTGTTCCACCCACACCTCCATTACAATGCTTTTACAATTTGACCACAGATACGCTTTAAAAGAGAAGTATGGCTTTTATTTTATTTCCTATTATATTTATGTAGCGGGGTGCTAAATTTGTTAGGCTGTTAGGCAAAATATATTTGCAAGACACTACTGGTCTTGCTGTAATTTGTAGTTTCTCGATTACTGATTTCCTCCTTTGGTGCACTTCTCCACTATGTCAGTAGGTGGCACTGCTGCCTAAGACATGGGTGAGATAAGTCATAATATTCCAGAACATTCTGGAATGATCTCATTCTTTTCCTAGCAAATCCACTCGGCGCAAGTGCATTGTGGGTAGGTGGGAGAAGACCATATATGGGGAGGAAGCCATGTGATCGGGGCGCAGTCGGTGAGAGTCCAGCCCAGCTCCTCTGGGGTAGGCCCCAGTCGCTCTCCCAGTTCGCTGGGAGGGGCCTGCGTTACAGAAGCCTCATGGCAGCCAGGCCTGAGTCCTTAGGCCCATTCAGGAGTCTCGGATGCCAGGAGACCCATGTCTGTCCGGAAGATGTAAAGTGTTGTGGTGCGCCTGCCCAGGATCTGCTTCAGTAAGGGGACTGAGAGAGTTCCATGGACCCGTGAGTGTACTCTGTTCATTTTCTATGTCAGGATCCACTTAAGCCCAGGGAACTGTGAGAGAGTTCTACAAGCCCAAGAGAACTGTGAGAGAGTTCTACAAGCCCAAGAGAACTGTGAGAGAGTTCTACATGTTTGTGAGTACATTCTGGGATG
>BLSH010121841.1:1440545-1450892 GCA_018402905.1 Glandirana rugosa | reverse complement strand
TCACTTGAATGATCACTATTTATTGCATCATATGTCTGGTTTAATATCACTACTTACCATCATATGATATCTTTCATTTATTCAGTTTAGCGCCACCACACACAATATACTAACAATAGTTAAGAAGAATATAATTCCTCCAATTGAGTTAATCAATACCTAAAGGGTCTTTAAAAAAGGAGATAATTTGGTAGTATATACTGAGATTGACCAGAGAAATAGTGCATTAAATCCCTATTTCAATTAAGTGACCCAAAGGATAAATTGATACCACTCAATGGATTCTGTTTCAAATGATAGACAATATTCTATAATGCACAGATATACTATATCAATCAACAGTTACACTATAGCTAATTGATTACATTAGATAATGATGACTTCTGTTTAACTTCTCCTTTTCTGACTAGAGAGTTTTTAGGAGATTAAGCAATACCAAGCATATAGCCTTGAGTATATGAATGGGGAGAAGATGAGATGATGTAGATACAGCAATCCTGTCTTTCAGAGTTCAAGTAGTCTTCTGCCAGCAATAAGAATGTAGGTACCTATAAATACTGTGTCCTTTCAATCACTGAGATGAGGCACAAAGAGGTTAAATTCCATTGCACTAAAGTAGACTTTGCAAGGCACGCTGGCACATTGAGTAAACTGGTAACAATGGTAATCCAAGAAGCAATAAAGAGATGTAGCATAGACAGTATAAGTACTCTTAAGTGTGGGTCTGAGCCTTCTCACCGACATCAAAGGGGCTATATGCGAACAGACGATCCGGCACTTCAGATGATGATGCTGGTAATGCTGGGACTGTTAGTTCATACAGGCCACATGCTCCTGGTAGGTAGAAGGTAGAAGGCATCTACTGCACCCCTTGCAGCTCTCCTGATGGATCAACATGACTGTTGCAGCACTGGTTCATTCACTGTGATGCTGGAGAGTGATGGCTAGCTATGTAACCTGCAGATAATTCAGTCGGCTGAAACGCTGTACATAGATCGCAGGCCTATATCTGATAACAGCAGCACACAGGGCTCTTCTCTGACCAATCACGCCGTTCCCAAAAGGCCGTTGTTAGCTCCTCCCTCCCCTTAAATAAGTCTCCTACAATGCATTGCACCTCCCAGAAGTCTCCAGCGCAGCACAACCTGATGGGCAATGTAGTCCTTCAGATTAAGAGTCTACTATTTCCTCGTTCCACACTACAACTTCCACAAAGCATCATCCTGGCTGCGATTACAGTCTTTTCCAGAAACAAACACTAGAGGGGGTTTCCATGTTAAACAATGAACACCATTTGTCTGTATGCCAGAGGAATATTTCTGAACTCCTGGCTACACTTAATATCTGAACTATTCGACAGGTTGAAAGGTGCTTCCATTTTTACCAAGTTGGATCTCAGGGGTGCATACAATCTGATCCGGATAAAAGAAGGTGATGAATGGAAAACCACATTTAACATTAGAGATGGGCATTACGAGTACTTGATAATATAAATCAATCAGCGCAATCAAATACAGACTAGAAAAAGCAGCTGAACACTATAGGCAAATCAATCAATTCCTACAACAAATGTCAAATAAGAGAAGTGCAGCACTGATATCAAGGAACACAATTCCACAATAAAGTCCTTAGCAGATGACACCCAGTGTCTAAGTGCCGATCAAAAGATGAATAATAAAACAGGAGCCAAAAAGCGCATGTTGTCCCATTCATGGACTATTTAGAGCATACATAGGGGTGTCACCATGATAAAACCTCCAAGGCATATAATCGTGTGCAAGGAATAATTCAATGTGTTCCATTGGTGTAAAAAAAAAAGAGTATACATCTAGTGCTCTCCGTAAGGTAGATAAAATTCTACTGCTGACACTAGACTGGAGAGCAGAGTGTGTCACTACCTTACGGAGAGCACTAGATGTATACTTCTCTTTTTTATATGATGCCAATGGAACGCATTAAATGATTCCTTGTACGCGATTATATGCCTTGGAGGTTTTATCATGGTGACACCCCTATGTATGCTCTAAATAGTCCATGAATGGGACAACATGCGCTTTTTGGCTCCTGTGATAAGAGCCAAGAAATAGAGGTGAGCTGCTAATATTACCGGTGATGGTGGATTGGCACTGAAGCACTTTATTATTCAATACTAGTACTTGGTTCTGTCTTTTGGTCTGTGTAATGCCCCAGTGGTGTTCCAAAACTTGTCAACAAAATCTTCAGGGATCTGTTGTACTAATTTGTTGTCATTTACCTAGATGACATTCTTATCTTTTCAGAGAATCTGCCTGTCCACAAAAACCATGTCCGGATTGTACTTCAGCGCCTTCGAGAAAATAATCTGTATGCTATCTGGAGAAATGCTCTTTCGAAAGTTCCAAGGTTCTGTTTCTGGAATGCTTTGTCTCTAGCTTGGGTCTTCGTATGGATCCTGGGAAGGTCTCGGCCATTACCAATTGGCCCCTTCCAGTCAGCCTCAAGGCCACACAGCGCTTTCTCGGGTTCATAAATTATTATAGGCAGTTCATTAGGAATTACTCTTCCATTGCTGCGCCTATTATCGCCTTGACCAAGAAAGGTGTGAATGCTAAGGAGTGGCCCTCTGAAGCTGTCTCTGCATTTCATGAATTGAAAAAAGCCTTTGTTTATGGACCACTCTTGAGGAGACCTAATCCTGAGGATCCATTTTGCATTGAAGTGGACGCTTCTTCAACTGGGATGGGAGCTGTGCTTCTTCAATCCATTGAGAAAAACGTCAACCATGTGCGTTTTTCTCAAAAAAAATTTCTCAGACAGAGAAAAATTGCACCATTTGCGATCGGGAGCTTCTTGACATTAAATTGGCATTAGAGGAGTGGCGTCATCTCTTGGAGGGCTCCCTTCACTCTATAACTATCTTCACAGATCATAAAAATCTGCAGTACATGCAGAATGCCAAACAACTGAATCCCAGACAGGCCAGGTTGAGTCTTTTCTTTTGTTGTTTCAATTTCATGATTATGTACAAACCTGGTTCCTGCAGCAGTAGGACTGATGCACTATCTAGGTCATTTGACACTCTGGACCTGAGGCGATCATTCTGATCTCATACATTCTTGCCCATTCTACCACCCTGGAGTCAAAAATTCCTGCTGGCAAGACCTTCCTCCCCACTGAGCTAAGAACTAGGATCCATCATTGGGGACATGATTCCAAAGTGGCAGGTCATGCTGGATTCATCCGATCCTTCCTACTTCATCTGGATGTCAAAGATTACGTGAAAGCCTGTCATGCTCAGACCAAATCCTCTACACAAGCTCCTGCAGGTCTTCTCATGCCTTTGCCCAGTCCTAAGGAACCCTGATCTCACATTGCCATGGTCTTCATTACCGATCTCACACCATCTGAGAAGAATACAGTCATCTGGGTGGTAATCGATCGGTTTTCCAAAATGGCCCATTTTGTTCCTCTTCCAGGTCTTCCTTCTGCTCTTGCTTTGGTTTCCATTTTTGTTTGAGAAATCTTCCGCCTCCATGGGGTTCCTTTCCATATTGTTTCGGACAGAGGTGTCCAATTTACATCTCAATTTTGGAGAGCCTTCTGCAAGTCCCTCAATATTGTCCTGGACTTCTCTTCCTCTTACCACTCTCAATCCAATGGACAGACTGAGAGGGTTAATCAGGAGTTAGAGGTTTTTCTTCAAACTTTGGTCTCGGCTCATCATGATAATTGGTCATCTCTACTCCCGTGGGCGGAATTCTCTCACAACAATCCGGTCAACGTCAGTTCTCAGAAGACACCTTTTCTTACAGTTTATGGAATACATCCTCAGCTTCTGTCACGTACATGGTGGTGGAGTCTGACTATGCAGTCGGCAACCTCTCTTACGGCCCTGGTTCAGGAACCCCTGATAGAGTATACAGAAGATTCCAGAGCACAGGGGGGCACGAGGGCTGGTATGGATGCAGATGATGTTGTGACGATCCTCCAGGAGCTCGTGCTAGGCAGAAGATTGGTGATGCAGGCCAGGTCGGTAACAAGTGTGCAAGTGCGGCACAGAAGGAGCATGCAAGTGGGTAGTCGGGTACAGGCAGGGTTGTTAACAGACGGGCAGCTGAAGAACAAGAGGGTCAGGCAGAAGCGTGGTTGTAGGCAGGCTGAGGGTCGGTGCAGGCAGAGTTCAAACAGAGTCAGGCAAGCCGGGTCACAGATACAGGAAGTTTTTAAGAAACAAGCCACGGGATCATACTAGGAAACACTGTAGAACGGACAGCATCCAGTGCAGGATGCTGTCTGGCTAAATAGGGTGTTTTGGCGCCATTGGCTGTGCACAGGCGTGCATGCATGGGCGCGCAAATGCGCACAGGAAGCTGGAACCACTTTTCCTAACATTGCCCCCCCAAGGGGCAGCCTCCGGATGCCCAAACGGGCATCTCCAGAAGGCCCTGATCAAAGCTTCCGCATGTAAATTCTCTTCAGGCTCCCAAGAGCTCTCTTCGGGCCCATAGCCAATCCTTTTGACCAGGTACTGGATGCAGCCACCTCTCCTTCTGCAATCCAGAATGGATTCCACCTCAAATTCCTCCATTCCGTCAACCAGTATTGATGCAGGTGGACCTGTCTTCCGATCTGGGAAGGGGTCGGAGATCCTAGGCTTTAACAGGGACACATGGAAGACAGGATGGATACGAAAAGACTCAGGCAACTCCAGCTCATATGCCACCTCGTTGATCTTCCTTTTGAAAGGGAAGGGTCCCAAGAATTTTGTACCAAGCTTCTTGGATGGGCATGCCAGTCTTAAGTTGACGGTGGATAGCCATACTTGACTGCCCGGTTCCAAGTTTAATTCACCACACCTCTTTTTGTCAAAGGCCTCCTTATAAGCAGCCTGTGTTCGTGCCATAGTCTCATGCAAGAGTCTGTTGTTGGAGGTGAAGAAGTCCAATAGGTCAGCCACAGCTAGCACCAAACTCTCCGGGCAGGCGTTGCACAAGAAGGCAGGGTGGAAGCCATAATTGGCAAAAAACGGTGATTGAAGAGTGGCCGAGTGTACAGAGTTATTATATGCGAACTCAGCCAGCGGTAGGAGCGTAACCCAGTCATCCTGGGAGAATGAGGAGAAGCAACGTAGGTAATGCTCCAGCGTCTGGTTGGTACGATTCGTCTGTCGGTTCGTCTGGGGGTGATAAGCAGAGGAAAGGGACAGACCAATCTTCAGGTACTTGCACAGGGACCTCCAGAACTTGGACGTGAATTGTACTCCACGGTCGGATACCACATCTGTCGGTATCCCATGGAGTCTGTCAGGAACTGGTGTGACCAGAAATGTGTGAACTGCACAGAGAATACCAGACACAACGTAAAGTGAATAAGTGATTTATTAAGGATATAAGTGAAATGGTGATCCAAACGCACATCTAATATAAAAAGCCGTGTAAACAACCACAGCAACATAAATAGTGAAAACTGCTAAACAGGTATAGGTAAATGTCCAAACCGTAAATGTAGCCAGGCCAGGGTCATGCACGGGAGATCAATCAGAGGGGGCAGGGAGCAGGATAAGGCAGGAACCAGGAACAGATGACGGGAAAGCTGGTAAGACAGGATCAGACTGCAGAGAGGGGTCCAGGAGCAGATTCAGGGTTCAGGATACAGGGTTCAGGATACAGGGTTCAGGATTCCAGATACAGGATTCGGAATTCCAGATACAGTGTTCAGGATGGCAGATACCGGATACAGGATACCAGAAACAGCATACAGGATTGCAGATACAGGGTTCAGGATTCGGGATGCAGAGACACATGGAGGACAAACACCAAGGCACTGAGCACATGGTGAACAGGGTTTAAATATCCTTCCTGTAACGAGCGTCATGTGGTGACTCATTAGCCTATGATTACTGGGAGACATCCGCTGGTGGACACTGGAACTGCAGCCCATGCATCCAGGAGCCACAGTGCCATCACCAGATAAGCCCTTTACTGACACCCGCTGGTGGACACTGGAACTGCAGCCCATGGATCCCCGAGCCACAGTGCCACCAGCTGGAGGGACTATTCCTAACAGAGCCTAACAATCTCCTTAGTAAATATCTTGGCAGTCTCTGAAGAAGAGGGTGTGCCCTTCATGGGCAGAAAGTGGGCCATCTTGGAGAACCTGTCCACTACCACGAAGATGGTGGAGCAGCCTTCTGAAGGTGGTAATTCTACACTAAAGTCCTTAGATATGGGGCTCCAAGGCCTCTCTGGAATGGGTAGTGGTTCAAGGAGGCCCCACGCCCAAGTCTTACTCCCCTTGCACCGGCTGCAGGTAGTGCAAGATTCTACGTAGTGTTTACAGTCCTTTCCAACTCTGGGCCACCAGAACGTGCGCTGTAATAACTCAGAAGTCTTGCGTACCCCGAAGTGCCCAGCGAGCCGGTGGTCATGGCAGAGGTCCAGGACTGAGGTTCATAGGCTCTCTGGCACGAAGATCTTGTGACCGTGCCAGAGCAACCCGTCTTTGAGCTGCAGAGAGGTTCTGGGAAGGCGGTTTGACCCCAGGGAAGCTTGTCGAATCCGTGACAGCACATCTTCCTGTAACAACAAAAAACTTCCAGGAGGCAGTATGGTACCGGGGAATACCGAGGTTTCGGGTATATTGAACATGCGTGAAAGGGAGTCCAGCTTGGTGTTCATCAACCCGGGCCTGTAGGTGATGTGGAAATTGAATCGGACGAAGAATAACGCCCACCTGGCTTGGCGTGGTTTCAGTCTCTTAGCAATTCTCGGGTATTCAAGGTTCCTGTGATCAGTATAGATGAGAATTGGATGTGCTGCTCCTTCTAAGAGGTACCGCCATTCCTCTAGTGCTGACTTAGTAGCCAGGAGTTCATGGTCTCTCATGTCATAGTTTCTCTAGGCAGATGATAGCTTGCAAGAGTAAAACGCTACCGGGTGTAGCAGCGTTCTGGAGCCTTGTCTTTGGGAGAGAATCGCCCCCACCGCCACCTCAGATGCATCGACTTCCAGAACATAGGGAAGAGCAGGGTCCGGATGCTTAAGGATGGGTGCAGACGTGAATAGCTCCTTGAGCTTTTCAAAGGCTGTTTGTGCCTCAGGAGTCCAGCAGAACGGGATACCCTGTTAGGTTAAGTGTGTGATGGGTGAGATGATGGAGGATAACCCCCGGATAAACATCCTGTAAAAGTTTGCGAATCCCACGAAGCGCTGGATTCCTTTTTTATCGACTGGAGCTGGCCAGTCCAAGATGGCAGAGACCTTTTGAGGGTCCATCTTGATGCCTCCGACAGAGATGATAAGTCCTAGGAACTGTATGCTTGGCTGCTTGAACTCACACTTTTCAGGTTTAGCATAGAGGCCATATTGACGGAGACAACCCAGTACCTGTTTTACATGAGAACTATGGAGCTCCAGGGAAGGTGAATAGATCAGAATATCATCCAGGTAAGCAATGACCAAGAGGTCGAGGAAGTCCCTGAAGATATAATTTATGAAGTGCTGGAACGTGGCCAGAGCGTTACACAGACCGAATGACATTACCAAGTGCTCGTAATGACCGAAGCAGGTACGGAAGGCCGTCTTCCACTCATCACCTTCTCTGATCCGTACCAAGCTCCCCGGAGGTCCAATTAAGTAAAAATGGTAGCAGTCCCCAGGGCTGGAACAATTCTGAAACTAATGGGAGCGGATAACGGTTCTTCACTGTAACTTTATTGAGTTCCCAGTAGTCTATGCATGGGTGCAGGGAATGGTCTTTCTTTTCCACGAAAAAGATACCTGCCCCGGCAGGGGAAGTGGATGGATGGATGAACCCCTTATTGAGGTTATCATCGATATATGATTTGAAGGGTGCTGAGTTCCAATTCTGTAAGTGGGTAAATCCTTCCGAAAGGAATTTCTGCACCGGGGAGAAGCTCAGTGGGGCAGTCATAAGGCCTATGGGGAGGAAGGACCTCAGCCCCCTTCTTAATAAAAACGTCCAAGAAAGCATGGTAGACGCTGGGGACAGCCTGGCGAATCTCAGGCTCGGGGTCAAGGTCCATGGATAGCAGGGCAGGATCCATTCCGGGGATTCGGGGCAGACAGTGCTCGTGGCAGTACTGGGATTGGAACTGGATGTTCCCTGAGAACCAGTCAATGGTGGGATTATGGGCCTGGAGCCAAGGCAGTCCAAGGATGACAGGGAAGATGGGAGAGGCAATAGCATCAAGCGTAAGGAGCTCTCGGTGCCCTCCCAGCATCGTGGTGGTCAGGGGAGCGGTCTCCTGAGAGACGAGACTGGACTTTAAGGTTGTACCGTCAGCCAGGTGCACCGCGATCCTGCGGGTTTGGGGTCGCAGAGGGATCCCGTGTTGTGCAGCAAAAGTTAAGACCATGAAGCAGCTGCAAGCACCAGAGTCTATGATGGCATGGACGGTAATGGCTCCACCAGGAAACTGTAGACGTAGAGAGAGGGTGAGGTGAGCCACGTTGCCAGGTACTGGTTGGGGAGAGACAGCAAGGCACTTCTCCCACTTTGAAGGACAGGTCCTCACAAAGTGCCCCGGCTCTCCACAGTAGAGGCAGAGGCCTAGGCTTCTTCGGTGCTGCTTCTATTCAGAGGTCAATGCCGGATGCGCCACACCCCGCTGCTGGGGCTCCGACTGCTTCGGAGGAGGAGAGGTGGGTATGGTGGAGCCGGCTAGAGTGTGCCACTTGGAAGTGTGGAGGCCGGAGGTAGCATCCAAGAGGGCCAGAGGTTCACCTTGGTACTCTCCACTCTGCCTTCCCTAAGGCGCCGATCGATCTAAATGGCCAGATCGATGAGCCTCTCCAGAGAGGACGTCATCCCCACATGGGCCAACTCATCCTTCAGGGGGTCGGCTAAGCCCAGCCAAAACAGGTGATGCAGAGCTGCCTCATTCCAGGCCGTGTCGATGCTCCAATGCCTGAACTCCGACGCATAATCCTTCACCGGGCGGCGGCTTTGTCGGAGGGCGTGGACCACGGCTTCAGCAGTGGCCCGCTTGATGTGGGTCTTCATAAAGTCGAGCCATTGCCTGGAAGAACCAGGAAAGGTCAGATACTTCAGGCGCCCCTTGTTCCAGGAGCCGGTGGGCCCATGATTGGGGCTCGTCTTGTAGAAGGGAGATCACCAGCCCCACCTTCGTGGTTTCCAGGGAGAAGGTGCCAGGCTGCAGGCTGAAATAAAGTTCGCAGGCACAGCGTAACGCCCGGAATTTCCTACGGTCCCCCGAGAACCATTCTGGCATGGGCACTGTGGGTTCCGGAGGAAGAGAGACCATAGAGTCCATTGTGAGCTGGCAGACCCCCGATGGGGCAGGAGAAGCAGACTACAAGACATGGGTCTCCAGCTGAGTGTATCCTGCTTGCAGGTGTTGAACAGCTCGAGAGAGACCATCCAAATGCTGACAGAGCTCATGCAGCGGAGAGGGCCCCTGCTCAGACTCAGACATGGCTGTCCGTTTCTGTCACGTACATGGTGGTGGAGTCTGACTATGCAGTGGGCAACCTCTCTTATGGCCCTGGTTCAGGAACCCCTGATAGAGTAGACAGGAGATTCCAGAGCACAGGGGGGCATGAGGGCTGGTATGGATGCAGATGATGTTGTGAGGATCCTCCAGGAGCTCGTGCTAGGCAGAAGATTGGTGATGCAGGCCGGATCGGTAACAAGCGTGCAAGTGAGGCACAGAAGGAGCAGGCAAGTGGGTAGTCGGGTACAGGCAGGGTCGTTAACAGGCGGGCAACTGAAGTACAAGAGGGTCAGGCAGAAGCGTGGTCGTAGGCAGGCTGAGGGTCGTTGCAGGCAGAGTTCAAACAGGGTCAGGCAAGCCGAGTCACAGGTACAGGAAGTCTTTAACCACTTAAGGACCGGAAGGATTTCCAGCTTTAGGACCGGAGCCCTTTTTGCGATTCGGCGCTGCGTCGCTTTAACTGACAATTGCGCGGTCGTGCGACGTTGTACCCAAACGAAATTTGCGTCCTTTTTTTCCCACAAACAGAGCTTTCTTTTGGTGGTATTTGATCCCCTCTGCGTCATTTCTGATCGCCGCTATAAACAAAAGAAGAGCGACAATTTTGCAAAAAAAAACCAAATTTCTTACTTTTTGCTAAAATACAAATCCAAAAAAAAAATATAAAAAAACATTTTTTTTCACCGTTTTTGGCCGATTTATATTCTTCATCATATTTGCGATAAAAAAAATCGCAATCGGCGTTTATTGATTGGTTTGCGCAAAAGTGGTCGCGTTTACGGATGATGAGAATTCATTTTTGGGGTTTTTTATTTTTTTTTATTTTTTACTAAAAATGGCGGCGATCTGCGATTTTTTGCGGTACTGCGATATTGGGGCAGACATGTCGGAAC
>BLSH010121841.1:1424289-1437747 GCA_018402905.1 Glandirana rugosa | reverse complement strand
AAACTAAGTGTCGTGACGAACAGTTACGTCATGACATACACCGGTCTCCAGACCCCCGCGGACCACATACGTTATGGAATACACCGCGCCACCGCGACCACTCGGAGCCCCTGAGAGCCTTTGTTAATCTTTACGAGCCCTTGACAAATGTGAAAGCCATAAAGGCTCATAAAGGTTTACGAAGGCTCCCAGAGCACAGATGGGGGCAGTTTGCAGCCAGTGACACAGTTGGGGGCAGTTTGCAGCCAGTGACACCGGGGGGGGCAGTTATGTAGCCAGTGGCACAGGTGGGGGCAGTTTGCAGCCAGTGACACAGGTGGGGCAGTTATGTAGCCAGTGACACAGGTGGAGGCAGTTTGCAGCCAGCGACACAGGTGACACTGGTGAGCCTCGGAGACCCTCGGAAGCATTTGGAAATACTCGGAAATACCGAAAGTGTAAACAGTTCCCGAGCATTTCTAATTGTTTCCGAGAGTCCCCGAGGCTCACCAGCGCCACCGCGCCACATAAGGTATTGCATACACCAGGCGCCCCCAGACCTCTGGCCACATACAGTACTGCATTGACAAGCAGTGCTGTGAATCAAATTATCTGAGTTTCCATTGTTTCCTATGGGCAAATATGCTTTGATATACGAGTGCTTTGGATTACAAGCATTCTCCTGGAATGGATTATGCTCGTAAGCCAAGGTTCCACTGTATATGAAATGGATGTACCATCAAATTATAGCAAATTGTATTCACATTAATGTAAATACAATATAGTATTTTGTTGTGATACACCAAGCTTTGTGTTCTTTCCCCGGTATAATATATGTTAAAACTACGGGCAACAATGATGATTTCTTTTAGAAGTACTAAACAGCGCCAAAAAAAACTTTCCTCCCATTTACCAGCAATAACAACCCCACAGGGATTTTAACTCTTCCCTACAATAGCCAAAACTAGGTGAAAAGATAAATAAATATATATATATATATATATATATTTGAGTGTGTGTGTGTATATATATATTGTCGCGTTATGCGAGGTGCAGTAGTGGACGGGCGATATTTGTCTCCTCAAAATGCATTCACTTGGTGTGGGCTGGTGAGAGTCCGACCCGGGTTTTGCCTGCTACCGGGGCAGAGCTGGTTCTGGCCCGGACTTTCTGGTCCACCCCAAATCCCTCTTCAGCTGCATTTAATGACCAGAAAGAGATCTATGTTGAGCTCTGGCCTGGGAAGGTTTGAATTTGTTTTGGTTTGAAGGTGTCAGGGACAAGCCCTACATCATATAGGGAGGTATCCTTTTAGCGTAGTTTAGCGTCGGACAGCTAGGTTTTGTTTTGATGTTTAGTTTAAACTGGCAACCCACCAGATTTTAAGAAAGTTGGTCTTCCCGCTACCTATTTTCCAAGAAAGGTGATCCACACAAGCTAATCACCTACACGTGGTGGAGTTCAGCGGGCAACTTTCCAAGATGGAGGAATGCCCTGCTGCAAGCCAATGCAGCTCAGCAGGAAACCAACCAGGTCGAAGAGGCCGCTGCAGCACAACAGGTGGCTTAGCAGGAGGCAACTCAGCAGGAAACCAACCTCCGAGTTGCACAAGCCGCTGCAGCTCAGCGGGAGGAGAGACGCCAGGCTATCACACAGCAGGAGATGAACTGACAGTTTGTGCAGGCCCTGCTGGAGTTAAAGAAGGGGCCCGCACCTCTCGTGGCAGTGGAACCAAAATTGGTACGCGCATATCACCTGCAGAAGATGACACCTGTGGATGAGGTGGAGGCGTACCTCACAGCTTTTGAACGAGTCGCTCTTCGACTGGTCGGGGACTGCTAGCACCTTTTCTGACAGGTGAGCCCCAAAAGGCCTATTTTGATTTGGAACCCGATAAGGCCCAGGACTTTGAGTCGCTAAAAACGGGGATACTTGCACGCCTGTCACCGCGGCAGTCCGGGCTCAACGGGTGCATCAGTGGACCTACCGCATGGACCATCCACCCCGCTCCCAAATGTTTAACTTAATCCACCTCACCAAGAAGTGGTTACAGCCAGAGACTTTGCCAGGTCCTCAAATCGTGCAGCGTGTGGTCATGGACCGGTATCTGTGTGCACTCCCTGTGACTTTGAGGAAGTGTGTCGGTCACAGAGACCCGGAAACGGTAACCAAGCTGGTGGACCTCGTGGAGAGATACAGTGCAGCTGAGGACTTGTGGTACCTGTCTGCGCCCCACTCTAATGTATCTAGGGGGTGAAAAATCGCCCGGCGGACCCGGTAAGACTGTTCCAGAGTTCAAGGGCATGGGGAAGTTTGTTAAAACTGCTACAGCTAAAGAGACTCTGGGCCCTAGATCTGGAGACTGGCCAAAGAAGTCAGGAAGATCTTGAGGATCCTTGAGAGGACTGAGTGTAGAGGACATACAGTTCTACTGGTGTCATGCACTGGGACATATTGCTGCCAATTGTCCTCTAAATGATGAACCAATGCAGTGTGATAATGCTTATATGAAAAGATGCATGTCTCTTTTTGCACAGGTCGAATGCACTGCATCATGGCAGGGTCGCATGAAAAAACAGACGTGTGTGATTTCTGTGGATGGGAAACCAGTCACTGCACTGCTTGATTCGGGTAGTGTTGTGACTTTAATCAATAGCAAGTGTGTGAGTCCCGCAAAATTACACCCTAGCACAATCAGGGTCATTTGCATCCATGGGGACACTCAGGACTACTAGACTATGGTGGTTGAGATTGACACCCCTTGGGGCAGCGTGGCACACTTAGTGGGGGTGGTACCTTCCCTGCTTCACGAGGTCATGGTGGGGAGGGATTTTTCCCATTTTTGGAGGTTATGGGAAGGCACAGAGAGTCTGGAGGATAGAGCTTCTTCTGCTGGGGAAGCACGGGAACACTCATCAGAACCTTTTTGCCAAATGGAAGAGGAGACGGTTGGCAGGACCGAGTAAGGAGGAGACCCTCTTCCTTTTCCTGTAATGATTGGGGAGCCAGAGGACCTGGAAGACAGCTGTTAGCTGGAGCTTAATGAACCAGAGAACCTCTATAACTCTAATAGTGAGTGTGGACAGCATGTGACCCCTGACTTAGAGGACAGGAGAGAGGATTTCTGTACAGAGCAATTACAAGATGTCACACTCATTAGAGCTCGAGAGAATGATAAGATGATAGATGGGGAACCTGTGGATCCTAATTGGGGGATATCTTTCCCCTACATGGCTCTTGACAACAATCTGCTGTACCAGGTGGTAAAACAAGGTGAGGACGAGGTAGAACAGCTGGTGGTTTCCAAACCCTTCCGTAGGATGGTGCTAGACTTGGCCCATGGGCATATAATGGGGGGACGTCTGGGTATGGGGAAGACCAGGGAGAGGATAACCCAGACTTTTTTTCTAGCCCGGGCTGTATGCAGATGTCAGAGATTACTGTGAGTCATGCCCTTAGTGTCAAATGTCTGCATCGTCATCCCATTTTCGCAGTCCGCTTGTTCCCCTACCCATAATTGAAGTGCCGTTCGAGACAATTGGCATGGATCTGGTGGGGCCAGTAGTAAAGTCTGCCGGGGCCACCAACACATTCTGGTAATACTGAACTACACGACATGCTACCCCGAAAGGCATACCCTTGCGGAATACCTCCGCTAAGACTATTGCCAAGGAATTGGTCCAGGTGTTCAGTCGCGTAGGGATCCCAAAAGAAGTCTTAACGGAACAGGGCACCACCTTCATGCAGGGTTACTAAGGAACTGTGCAAGTTATACAAAATCTCCCATCTCCGAACCTCTGTCTACCACCCCCAAACGGATGAACTTGTGGAGAGATTTAATAAAACCCTCAAAAGTCTGTTAAAGAAGGTGGTTGACAAAGATGGGAGAAATTGGGATTTTTTGCTACCATATCTCATGTTTGCCATATGAGAGGTTCCGCAGGCGTCTATGGTTTATTCCCCGTTTGAACTCTTGTATGGTAGACATCCCAGGGGAAGGGGAGGCCATCCAGTATAGAAGTGTCATTGAGCATGTTTCCTTCTTGCAGTATTGAATTACAGCTGTCCTGCCCCTTGTACGCGAACATATGGAGCGAGCCCAGGAAGCCCAGAGGAGGGTGCCAAGACCCGAACATTCAACCCCGGGGATAGAGTGCTCGTGCTAGTCCCCACTGTGGAAAGTAAATACCTGGCCAAGAGGCAGGAATCCCTTTGAGGTTAGGGAAAGAAAGGGGGGGGGGTAAACTGCAAAGTTTACCAGCCAGGGAAGAGAAAACCGTGATTCACCATGTTAATCTCTTAAAACCATGGAAGGATAGAGAGAGTTTACTGACCGTCTACCCTCTGCAAAAGGACATTGCCATAACCAAGTACTTGTTCATAATGCAACAAAATGACATTACGGAATTTGTGAGTAAAAATAGAGACTTTTGTATGACATCAACAGGGAACCAGGTGTTCGCAGAAATGTGAAGCCCTATAGAATCCCTGAGGCTAGACAAGAGGCCGTGGCAAAGGAAATCAAAACCATGTTAGAATTGGACGTGATAGAGGAGTACCACAGTGACTGGCCGAGCCCCATAGTGCTGGTCCCGAAGCCTGATGGCACTATAAGGTTTTGTAATGACTTTAGAAAGTTAAATAGTCCAAGTTTGATGCATACCCGATTGCTCGTGTTGACGAACTTATAGAGGTGCCCGGTACATAACAACCCTAGACCTAACTAAGGGCTATTGGCAGATACCCCTCACAGAGAGAGCAAAAAAGAATCAAAAGTAAAAGATTTGTGATAGACACTGCGCTCACATGCTGAAATGGTCGTAAAAGGGACCATATATATGTGTACATGGCTCCAAGGGTGGTATGTTGGAAACATGAGTCAAACATGAGTCAAATGCTAATATCATAATAAAAGTCCCATAAAGTCCAATGATGGAAGATGGATGGGAGGATCTGTGGCAGGCTGCTAGCTATACAGAGCAGGAGAACAGTCTGTAGTACAGGAAGAGAGGAAAAAAGCGGCGCCTCTAAGTGCAATAAATCAGTTTTATTTGGCACATACACACATGGTGATAATATGCACTCACAAGGATGGAAAGGATTTAAGCATCAGGGAGAAGGGATCATCCGCTGATCACCGGAGTGAAGACCGCTCAAAGCCGCTGTCTGAGGCCGGGAGTAAACACGCTGGTGGTATCCAGCGCAGCTGCAAACCGAAGCCGTCAGTGAAGAGGAGTGCTGGCACAGGAGAACGAACGAACGTAACATCTGGGAAGCTAGGTGAGAGGTACGCGCGTTCGGCTCATCCATGATCCTTCTTCAGGCTCAAGTCTTCTCCCTTGAATCCTTTCCATCCTTGTGAGTGCATATTATCACCATGTGTGTATGTGCCAAATAAACCTGATTTATTGCACTTAGAGGCGCCGCTTTTTTCCTCTCTTCCTGTACTACAGACTGTTTTCTTCCAGAGCAAAAAAGAAGACTGCTGTTTCTACCCCTGAAGGGTCGTTTCAACACAAGCGAATTCCATTTGGGTTACACAGTGCCCCTGCATCATTCCAAAGAATGATGGCTAAAACCCTAAGACCGCACCGCTCCTACACTGCCTACTTGGATGATGTAGTCATCGACAGCCCCGATTGGGAAATCCAGAAAGGTGCGAGCAGTACTGGGGATCATGGGGTACTATAGGCGCGTCATACCCAACTTTGCCACCATTGCCGTCCCACTGATGGACTTGACAAAGGATAGGGGTCAGTCATGGTGAAGTGGAACCCCGAAGCCAAGAGGGTATTTCAGAAGTTGAAACAAGCTCTCTGTGTACAGGTGCTGGTGACCCCAGACTTCACCAAGGACTTTGTGGTGCAGACCAATGCCTCTGATGTGGGTCTAGGGGCTGTATTGTCCCAGATCAAGGATGGGGAGGACCACCCGGTTGTATATCTAAGCCGGAAACTAAACCGGCATGAGAAAAATTATGCCATAGTCGAGAAGGAATGACTCGCCATTAAGTGGGCCTTGGAGGCCTTAAAGTATTATTTACTAGGCAGTCCGTTTCGACTGGTCACCCCTGAAGTGGATGTGTGACAACAGGGAAAAAAATTGTGGGGTGACAAGGTGGTTTTTGGCCCTACAGCCATACAAGTTTACAGTGGAACATAGGTCGGGAAAGCTGCAGAACAATGCGGATGCCCTTTCCCGGGTCCACTGTATGAGTGTGACAGTTGCTCAGCCGCAGTGGCTTGAGCAAAGGGGGGATATGTGATGTTATGCGAGGTACGATAGTGGACGGGTGATATTTGTCACCTGGCATACGTTCACTTGGTGTGGACTGGTGAGAGTCCGACCCGGGTTTTGCTGGCCACCGTGGCAGTTTCTGGTGCACCCCAAATCCCTCTTCGGCCGCATTTAACAACCAGAAAGAGATCTCAGTTGAGCTCTGGCCTGGTACTTAGTATGCCTACACTGAGAGAGCTACACCATGGGAGTTGATTGCTCTAAAGACTGCAACAGAAAAGGTTTGCGTTTGTTTTGGTTCGAAGGTGTCAGGGACAAGTCCAACATCGTATAGAGAGGTATCCTGCTCTGTAGTAGTTTAGCGCCGCATGGCAAGGCTTTGTTTTGATGTTTTTTTTTTTTTAAAGGGTATTTTATTAAACAACGTACATGTACAGCACATACAACTACATTGTAAAAGACAGAGTTTGAAGAGAAGAATAGTGTGAGAAAAGAAAAAATTTTCATACAAACAAACAAAACATTGACAGCGTCCGAATCTACATCCATAGAATAGTATCTGGGTCCACAGGGTCTTACTCTCTTCCCTGTGTTCCTACAGCTCCCATTAGCATCATATCCAAAGATATATAGAGGTTTTTGAAGCATTATCTCCATTATATGTTTATCATCAATTTATGGAGAGTACCATCCCTCCCCGGCGTTCAGTAAATCCAGAGTCCTCAGGCACAGTGTCATTAGATTCCATCCAGGTACCCCATGCTTTCTGGAACTTACGGGGACAACCCCTTGCCTCATAAATCAGCTTATACAGGGGAAGCACATTATGTATTAGTCTAATCCAACCATGCAGTGTGAGTGAGGATCCAGGCTTCCAGTTCATAGTGATGGTTTTTTTAGCGTAAAAAAAATGTAATACGCAAAAAGGTTTGCTCATGTTTGGGAATATTTTCCTCCTCCTCTATATGGCCCAACAGGCAACGCAGAGGATTGCATATATTGGGAAGTTGCATGAGGGAACTGAGAAATGCTGTGACCTCAGACCAGAACTGTCTAATCCGAGGACAGTTAAATCCCGTTTCCGTTAAAGGAGACTTTGCCCTTTTCCCTGGCTGCCCTAAGGGTGGCCTCCCTGTCTTTAAAATGAAGTAGCTTGATAATTATTGCCCTTGGGGGAGCTCCAACTGGCAGAGGGTGCAGCGGTACTCTATGAGCCCGTTCGATGACAAATAATGGGGAGAAGGTGGAGGCCCCAAAAGTCGATGTCAGCCAGTGTTCCATAAACCCTTCTGGGGTTCTGCCCTCCGCTCCCTCCAGGAACCCCAAAAATTGTAGATTGTTTCGCCACAGGCGATCTTCCAATTCAGTGAGCTTATCGATCGATTCTTCCTGAGCCCTGTGGATGCCTCTTACTGAGGCCTGTAGCGGTCTAAGCTCATCTTCCACGTCCCCTATTCTTTGCTCTGCGTTTACAACCCTGTGTCTAAGATTATGCACGTCTTGTTTGAGGAACGACAGGTCAGTTTTAATGGAATCCATCTCCAAAGTCAGTGAAGCGTGGCTGTGCTGAATGGCCTCCATAATTTGTGCCAGGGTCGGTTCCCCTCCTTGCGCAGAAGCGCAGGTGTCAGTGGGGGAGGGAGGAACAGAGCAGTCAGAAAAGTGGAGCTAGGGGGTTGCTGCCAAATTGGGTGATGATGGCCCTGTGGACTCACCCGTCCTGCCATGTTGCGATGAGGATTGTGTGGGCTGTTGGGACCGTTCATCACTGGGCTGGGGCAATCTGCTGTCGCCACGCGGTCCATCAGCGCCATCTTGGGGCCCCATGTTTTGGGAGCCGGGTGGTTGAAATCCGGGTGCAGCTTTAACGAGGGGACCAATTTTCACCATCCCCCGCACCCCTCAACTGTCAGGGCACCACAAGAGAGAGTCCCACCCGGGGTTGGGATAGGGGGGGTGTTACAGGATCTCAGCCGGAGCCAGGCCACAGGGCTGCGTAGAGCGATCGTCCACTTCACCAGCTCCCACCCCACAATCGGGCCCCCAGAAGGACAAGGGCAAATGTCAAGGACAGGAGGTATGGATCTGGGGCCTGTAGATTCCCCCTGCTGTGTGGATGAAACAGCAGGCCCAGGCTACAAGATGGCGGCGGTCCGTGGTAGGCCGCAGTTCCAACCCAACCCCTGTACTCACGGATCCCTGGAGGAAAGATGCCCCTGAGCAGGGTACACTGTGGCAGGATGCCTGGAGGACCGTTCTGGGGCCCATGGAGCCGTGGATGGCATGTTGTTGTGGGATACGGTGGTTCTCCGTGGACTAGGTCACAAGCCAGGGCCTCAATTAGCGGAGCCAACCGTCAAAATACTGCTCAGGATGGATGCCCCTGGCTCTTGCAGGTATCCCCCATTGATGGCTGTCTCCCCGGAGAAGGGTGGATGGCTCAGGTTTCAGATGCAGGATCACCGCAGCTCAGTACCAGGCGTCCGTCGCCGTTCACATCCTAGACACGCCTCCCCTTGTTTTGATGTTTGATTTATCTTATGACTTGCAATCTTTTTCTAAATAAAACTGAAAACCGCCAGACTTTTAAGAAAGTTGGTCTTCCCGCTACCTTTTTCCAAGGAAAGGTGATCCACACACACTAATCACCCACACTATACAGTATCTCAAAAAAGTCAGTACACCCCTCACATTTTTGTAAATGTTTTATTATATCTTTTCATGTGACAACTATGAAGAAGTGACACTTTGCTACAATGTAAGGTAGTGAGTGTACAGCTTGTATAACAGTGTAAATTTGCTATTTCCTCAAAATAACTCAACACACAGCCATTAATGTCTAAATCGCTGTCAACAAAAGCGAGTACAACCCTAAGTGAAAATGTCCAATTTGGGCCCAAAGTGTCAATATTTTGTTTGGCCACCATTATTTTCCAGCACTGCCTTAACCCTCTTGGGCAAGAATTTCAGCAGAGCTTCACAGGTTGCTACTAGAGTCCTCTTCCACTCCTCCATAATGATATCACGGAGCTGGTGGATGATAGAGACCTTGCGCTTCTCCACCTTACATATGAGGATGCCCCACAGATGCTCAATAGGGTTTAGGTCTGGAGACATGCTTGGCCAGTCCATCACCTTTAACCTCAGTTTCTTTAGCAAGTCAGTGGTCATCTTGGAGGTGTGTTTGGGGTCGTGATCATGTTGGAATACTGCCCTGCGGCCCAGTCTCTGAAAAGAGGGGATCAGGCTCTGCTTCAGTATGTCACAGTACATGTTGGCATTCATGGTTCCCTCAATAAACAGTGGCTCCCCAGTGCCGGCAGCACTCATGCAGCCCCAGACCATGACACTCTCACCACCATGCTTGTCTTTGTACTCCTCACCTGGTTACTGCCACCTTAACATCATCTGAGCCAAATAAGTTTATCTTGGTCTCATCAGACCACAGGACATGGTTCCAGTAATCCATGCCCTTAGTTTGCTTGTCTTCAGCAAACTGTTTGCAGACTTTCTTGTGCAACATCTTTAGAAGAGGCTTCCTTCTGGGACGACAGCCATGTAGACCAATTTGATGCAGTGTGCGGCATATGGTCTGAGCACTAACAGGCTCATCCCACACCCCTTCAACCTCTGCAGCAATGCTGGCAGCACTCAAACGTCTATTTCCCAAAGACAACCTCTGGATATGACGCTGAACACGTGCACTCAACTTCTTTGGTCGACCATGATGAGGCCTGTTCTGAGTGGAACCTGTCCTGTTATTATTATTATTATACAGGATTTATATAGCGCCAACAGTTTACGCAGCACTTTACAACTTGAGGGTAGCCAGTACAAATACAATACACTTAAATACAGGAGGAATCAGAGGGCCCTACTCGTTAGAGCTTACTTCTGCTGTATGGTCTTGGCCAAAGTGCTGCAGCTCAGTTTCAGGGTCCTGGCAATCTTCTTATACCCTAGGCCATCTTTATGTAGAGCATCAATTCTTTTTTTCAGATCCTCAGAGAGTTCTTTGCCATGAGGTGTCATGTTGAACTTTGTGACCAGTATAAGAGAGTGAGAGTGATGACACCAAATTTAGCACACCTGCTCCCATTCACACCTGAGACCTTGTAACACTAACGAGTCACATGACACTGAGGAGGGAAATTGGCTAATTGGTGGATGGAGCATCTGATCAGCTCCACCTGAAAAACGAACAGGTGGACCTGATCGAACAGCATGTGTGAAATGGGCCTTGGGCTGCTTTCACACTGATAGTGCACCTACTGCTTTCCTGTGGATTAGCTGCACTGAACCATAGACTTCTGTTATATCCTGTGGGTTTGGTGCACTTTCAGAAAGTGCACTACACCCACAAAATGTATTAAAAGCCCATGGTAAATCGCAGCTAGCCCACAGGAAAGCAGGAGGTGCACTGTGCTGCACTTGTTGTGTGGGTAAACTGCAGCGCATCAGTGTGAAAGCAGCCTTATAGGGCGCTCAAGACAGTAAGGGCTTATTCACGTTTAGTGGGTGGTAAAACCTCATAGTGCATTGTGGTTGGTGACCAGTTACCAAATCACTAGTGGCCCTCCCACTTCAAAAGGTTGAGCACCCCTGACTTATGTACTAGCAATAGGTGTTTTTGAGTGCGGCTGTGGAAAACATCTATTTTGTATTGAATTGGTATATAAGCACTAAGCACAGTTTTTTTTTTGTTGTTTTTGTATCACATGCGGGTGCCCTTGAATTGTTAATGGCACCCAAATGCTTCCGGGACCACTAGTTTGGTGCAGCATGTTCTGAACAAGTAGCGCTTGCACGACTTTTTTCATGTTTCAGTGCGTTTTGCAGTTCATTCATACAAATGGGCTTTAAAAATGGCACCACACGGGAACCTGTGGGATCGTACGGGAATGTGCATCTTACGGCAAGAACCAGAAATAATGGCACTGCAAAGGCAATGCAATGTGTTTTTCATGCATTTTTTTTGGAATGTTCAGGTGTGAATAGAGCCTTATTGGCGCGCATTACAAGCTCAATGTGTTTTTTTTTTTTGCATTCCCAGAACACTCAGGTGTGCATGTTACAAATTGGCCAGGCAATAGGGGGGACACCCCTAGACTGTGCTTTTAGGAATTTTGTGGCTAGTGTCCTACTCCTGAGGGTGACCCCATGGCATGTCTCCTAACTTCTGAGATGAGAATAAGGGACACGTATTAGCATGGGCGTCCGCAGGTAGGGGCAGGGGGGGGGCAATTGCCCCCCCTAGAATCAGGGATCGGATCAGGGGTTCCCCACTAGGTCCTTATCCCCTTGAGCCATGTATGCAATTTCTGACAGTCTCTTGGGCTATGTATGCAGTCTCTGACCGTCTCCTGTACTATGTCTGCAGTCTCTGACCATCTCCTGTACTATGTCTGCAGTCTCTGACCATCTCCTGTATAATGTCCACAGTCTCTGACTATCTCCTGTACCATGTCCGCGGTCTCTGACGTCTCCTGTAGTATGTCTGCAGTCTCTGACCATCTCCTGTAGTATGTCCGCAGTCTCTGACCATCTCCTGTACCATGTCCACAGTCTCTGCCCGTCTCCAGTACCATGTCTGCAGTCTCTGACCGTCTCCTGTACCATGTCCGCAGTTTCTGGCCATCTCCTGTACCATGTCCGCGGTCTCTGACCATCTCCTGTATCATGTCCGCAGTCTCTGACCATCTCCTGTACTATGTCTGCAGTCTCTGACCGTGATAATGTGATTGCAGGCGTCACGCTTCAATGGCAGGGTTTAATCCTGCCTTGAGGCACTTTGCTCTGTGCCTCAAGCCACCTATTGGCTGTTGGTACTGTCAATCAATCACCGGCATCCAATAGATGCCGGTGATTGATCTCGGAGGAGCCTGGGCGTCACTTCCGGACATTAGGGTGGCTCTACCCACCACATTGCCAGAACTGGAGGCCCCTGCTTAGTTCTGTGTAGCTTCACTCTCCACACACCTCCCCCTCCTCTGATCTGGAGCCGGCCAGGGGCATACAGAGTGAAGGTGTGACTCGCTGTCAAGTGCTGAGAAGTGCTCAGAAAGTGGAGGTGAGCTGATACCTATGTACTGGCGGTGCAATACCTGTGTCACTGGGCTGTAGAATACCTGTGTTACTGGGCTGTAGAATACCTGTGTGCTGGCTGTGCAATACCTGTAAGTGCTGGCTGTGCAATACTTATGTGCTGGCTGTGCAATACCTGTGTGCTGGCTGTGCAATACCTATGTGCTGGCTGTGCAATACCTATGTGCTGGCTGTGCAATACCTGTGTGCTGGCTGTGCAATACCTGTGTTACTGGGCTGTGCAATACCTGTGTACTGGGCTGTGCAATACCTGTGTACTGGCGCTGCAATACCTGTGTTACTGGGCTTTGCATTGCCTGTGTGCTGGCTGTGCAATACCTGTGTTACTGGGCTGTGCAATACCTGTGTACTGGCGGTGCAATACCTGTGTTACTGGGCTGTAGAATACCTGTGTGCTGGCTGTGCAATACCTGTAAGTGCTGGCTGTGCAATACTTATGTGCTGGCTGTGCAATACCTGTGTGCTGGCTGTGCAATACCTGTGTGCTGCCTGTGCAATACCGGTGTTACTGGGCTGTGCAATACCTGTGTACTGGGCTGTGCAATACCTGTGTACTGGCGCTGCAATACCTGTGTTACTGGGCTGTGCATTGCCTGTGTGCTGGCTGTGCAATACCTGTGTTACTGGGCTGTGCAATACCTGTGTTACTGGGCTGTGCAATACCTGTGTGCTGGCTGTGCAATACCTGTATTACTGGGCTGTGCAATACCTGTGTACTGGCTGTGCAATACCTGTGTACTGGCTTTGCAATACCTGTGTTACTGGGCGGTGCAATACCTGTGTTACTGGGCTGTGCAATACCTTTGTGCTGGCTGGGCAATACCTGTGTTACTGGGTTGTGCAATACCTGTGTGCTGGCTGTGCAATACCCGTGTTACTGGGCTGTGCAATACCTGTGTATTGGCTGTGCAATACATGTGTTACTGGGCTGTGTAATACCTATGTTACTGGGCTGTGCAATACCTGTGTACTGGCGGTGCGATACCTGTGTTACTGGGCTGTGCAATACCTGTGTATTGGCTGTGCAATACCTGTGTTACTGGGCTGTGTAATACCTGTGTTACTAGCTGTGCAATACCTGTGTTACTGGGCTGTGCAATACCTGTGTATTGGTTATGTGTCCATAACGTGTCGGGT
>BLSH010121841.1:1408557-1421038 GCA_018402905.1 Glandirana rugosa | reverse complement strand
CCAACATCATTGTGTGTAGAGAGTATCCAACATCATTGTGTGTAGAGAGTATCCAACATCATTGTACTACAACCTATGAGAGATGTGTGTTACTGCAACCTATGAGAGATGTGCTACTACAACCTATGAGAGATGTTACTACAACCTATGAGAGATGTGTGTTACTGCAACCTATGAGAGATGTGTGTTACTACAACCTATGAGAGATGTTACTACAACCTATGAGAGATGTGTGTTACTACAACCTATGAGAGACGTGTGCTACTACAACCTATGAGAGATGTGTGTTACTACAACCTATGAGAGATGTTACTACAACCTATGAGAGATGTTACTACAACCTATGAGAGATGTGTGTTACTACAACCTATGAGAGATGTGTGTTACTACAACCTATGAGAGACGTGTGCTGCGCTTCCAGTACCATGAGGTTTCGTTTAGTGGGGGGTGAGAAAAATGCGTGCTTGAGCTGCGTTTTTGCTGCCCGCCAACCGCTCTGCCATAAAGCAGAGCTCCAGTCATTTGTGTTTATTAAAAGTCAGCAGCTGCAAAAACTGTATCTGCTGACTACTAATAAACACACACTCCCCTCTCCCACAATCCAGTGATGAGCTCACCCGAGCCATGGCTGCTCTCCCTCTTCTCTCCTCGGCGCCAGCAGTGCCTGTGTGGGCACCTGAGTGTGACAGCTTGCAGCTTCACAGTTGGGTGTGCACTGCTCATGCAAAAGTTGTGCTGCAGTAGCTGAATGGTCCGGCAGTCACCTGTGTTGTGTCGCAGAACATTGCAGGGAGGGAGTGGGAGAGTAGGACTTCCGCTTGGATCGCCTAGACCAGTGGTTCTCAACCTCAGTCCTCAAGTACCCCCAACGGGCCATGTTTTGGGAACTTCCCTTAGATAAAATAACTCTTATCAAATATCTCTTATCAATACCATGTCGTTGATATTGATTTAAAGTAGCTGTGCAAAGTAAAGGAAAACCTGGCCTGTTGGGGTACTTAAGGACTGAGGTTGAGAACCACTGGCCTAGGTGGTCCGAGTGGAAGTGGGAGCGGGTACCTGTCAAAACTAGGTAACCAGTCCAAATGTGGCAGGGGAGGAGTGCTTAACCTCTTAGCGCCTGTGCCTCCTGGCCCTTTAAGAGGTTTAGGATGGCGGGACTTAAGGTCACGTGGTCGAAAAACAACGGTCGCAAGGAGCAATTGAGAGCCTTCAGTTAGGTAACGGCAATTGTGCCGGGAACACACGCTCTTGGCACAGGTATAGTGGCAGCAATTCATGCAAATATGCAGCCCCTCGGTGCTAAGGACCAGGCGCCAAGAGGCCGCATATTTGCGTACGGCCGGTGCCAAGGGGTTAAAGCGTAACTTCCCATTTTGGATGGGGCTCCGCTTTAAAGCAGAGTTCCACCCTAAAGTGGAACTTCCGCTGGTTGCATTCCTCCCCCCCTCAGGTGTCACATTTGGCACCTTTCGGGGGGGAGGGGGAAGAGGACACCTGTCTTTAGACAGGTGTCCTTTTCCACACTTCCGGGAGCTCTGGCCAGCGGACGCGGCCGCTGACGTCAGAAGCCCGGCTCCCTCCTCCCTGCTCGCTCTGCTACTGGCCGCCTGGCCAGTAGCAGAGCGCGGCAGAGCTCGCGCATGCGCGGTAAGGTGCCCGGCGTGAAGCTGTACTGCTTACACGTCCGGGTTCCCTTACCCGCGATGGAGGCGGCTGCACCCGTCCCCCGATCCGAAGATCGGCGGCGGGTGCCGACATCGCTGGACTCCAGGACAGGTAAGTGTCCTAATATTAAAAGTCAGCAGCTACTGTATGTGTAGCTGCTGACTTTTAATTTTTTTTTTTTAGCCCGGACCTCCGCTTTAAGCTGCAATAGACAGTGGATGGGGTGTTTAAATGCCATGGCTGCAATGCTTTACACGAGCAGCAAAGTTGACTCGACTAGCAGCGATTGGTGGGCAACAAGCAGTACCACATGAATTAAGTGGATGCGTTTGGGGTGCCATTAACCATGAATTGCACCTGCGCATATCTAAGACGTTTCCTGCACCACAAATGGTATGAACGGGCCCTGACAGGAACAGTCATCCTGCATCTGGCTCAGAGAGAATAAACAAATGGCCTTTCACCTGGCACAGTCTGTGTGAATAAAGCCCTTTCTGAAAATGCTGGTTGGTTGATGTGCCGATTCATTGGCTTTAGTTATTCCTGAGTCACAGACCTGGCTGGAATGACTATGCAGAAGAGCAGGAGTTCTGACTTTACTGTGTACATGCTTGTCCCAGGTCTCTGCCTTGGGACTGTGCTGAAGCCAATGATATCCAGGCAGCCCCCACTATGCTTTTTTTGCAGGCTTCCAAAATACCCCTATAGATTGCCACACTGTGGAGGTTTCCCTTCGAGGAGTTCCAGCCTTTTAAAAAAAAAAAAAAAAAAAAAAAAAAAATTAAAAGTCAGCATCTAGTAGTAGGGTCTGGAAATTGCGTAGATTGCTACACAATGATTACGATGATCTTACCTGGAAGTGGGTACCTGGTGTTGACAGGTTACCCCCCAAAATGTGGCAGCGGAAGGGGGAGGAAGCAAACAAGCGGAGCTTCCCCTTTTGGGTGGAGCTCCGCTTTAAAGTGGTTGTAAACCTCAGACATGAAATATGAACAAAGCATATCCCTCTATAGTGTGTACTTTCAATCCAGAGCACAAAGTGTCACTTTTGTCTGCTGCTTCCTTCCTCTATCAGCATGTCGCCTCTGACAAGTTTTCCTGACGCCAAGAGAAAAAAGGTGACAGATGTCAATCCTGCTGATTGACATCCTCAGCTCTGTTCCTGTGTGAAAGGGGGTGTGTCCCTTCCCTCCAATCCGCTCTCAGACCTCTCCTCTATGAGCACTGCTGAGTGTAATTTCAGCTCTCTGTCCCTATTTTTTCTAACAGCTCTGACAAGCTTTAAATTTAGCACTTTGAACAGATGTAGAGAATGGAAGGCAGATAAACAGGTAAAACTTATGTCGGAGGGTTTGTTTCATCTCTGTGTCACCTGAAGCTAGTCACTTCACTGGGTATATGCAAAGGTTTACAACCATTTTATAGTGTAATTCCATCATAAACCCGTCTAGTCTTAAAAATGCTCTTCTAACACCAATGCAGGCCCATCCAAGGTCGGTGCTCCCTCTTCTCCCATGCAGCTGCTGCTGACTGACACAGGGGAGCTGGATTGTGTGATTGAAGCCGGCTGAATCTTTAATAAAAAAAGATTCACCCCCGCTTAGGTCACACAATCCATCCCAATGTCAGTCATCAGCAGGGAGCACTAACAATGGGTAGGCCACAGGAGCCTATGGGTGACATCACCGCTCCAGGCGTTTTTTAAGCTGTTGTAGAGCCACTGCTGGCTGACACAGGGAGATCATATGGGTAAGCATATGCATCCTGTGTTTTTTTTTTTTTTTTTTTTTTTCTTTACACAGGTTAGCCAGCATATGTGTTAGAAAGGGGAGGGAGCTTTTTTTAAAGTGGAACTTTATGCTGGAAAATGAAATGAAAATGGGCATTAAAGCTACTTAGCTGCATGTCTGCCCCTGTACAGTGTGCTGCACATGCAGGGCTCACTGTACAAATTTCGCAATGACCAAGGTGACAGAACTCCTGCGCAGTGACGTCCTCTCTGCCCGGCCAATGAGCATCTGGTGATCATGACCGAAGATGGGGAGGCCTAATACTATGCATCATAGTACCTAAAATATATATATATGTATGTGTATGTATGTATGTGTGTGTGTATATATATATATATATATATATATATATATATATATGTGTGTGTTATATATACAATGTGTGTACACACCCCTCATATTTTTGTAAATATTTTATTATATCTTTTCATGTGGATACACTGAAGAAATTACACTTTGTTACAATGTAAAGTAGTGAGTGTACAGCTTGTATAACAGTGTAAATTCGCTGTCCCCTCAAAATAACTCAACACACAGCCATTAATGTCTAAACCACTGGCAATAAAAGTGAGTACACCCCTAAGTGAAAATGTCCAAATTAAGCCCAATTAGCCATTTCCCTCCCCATGTGTCATGTGACTCATTAGTGTTACAAGGTCTCAGGTGTGAATGGGGAGCAGGTGTGTTAAATTTGGTATTATCGATCTCACTCTCATCACTGGAAGTTCAACATGGCACCTCATGGCATAGAACTGTTTGAGGATCTGAAAAAAAGAATTGTTGCTCTACATAAAGATGGCCTAGGCTATAAGAAGATTGCCAAGGTCCTGAAACTGAGCTGCAGCGTGGTGATCAAGACCATACAGTGGTTTAACAGGACAGGTTCCACTCAGAACAGGCCTCGCCATGTTCGACCAAAGAAGTTGAGTGCACGTGTTCAGCTTCATATCTATGGGTTGTCTTTGGGAAATAGACGTGTAAGTGCTGCCAGCATTGCTGCAGAGGTTGAAGGGGGGAGGGGGGGGATCAGCCTGTCAGTGCTCAGACTATACACCGTACACTGCATCAAATTGGTCTGCATGGCTGTCTTCCCAGAAGGAAGCCTCTTCTAAACATGATGCACAAGAAAGCCCGCAAACAGTTTGCTGAAGACAAGCAGACTAAGGACATGGATTACTGGAACCATGTCCTGTGGTCTGATGAGACCAAGATAAACGTATTTGGTTCAGATGATGTCAAGTGTGTGTGGCGGCAAACAGTTGAGGAATACAAAGACAAGTGTGTCTTGTCTACATTCAAGCATGGTGGTGGGAGTGTCATGGTCTGGAGTGAGTGCTAAATATTAACTGAACCTGTTTTGCATATATTAACTTAATGTATGTTACAGATCTTCCCTCACAATGGACGGTGAGGGCTTTGGAGAGCTGCTGCAGCAAGCAGAACAATTGGCTGCTGAGACAGAAGGGATCACAGAGCTGCCTCATGTGGAAAGAAATCTTCAGGAAATCCAGCAGGCTGGAGAGAGGCTCCGCTCCAGGACTATGACCCGCACTTCCCAGGAGTCAGCCAATGTGAAAGCGTAAGAACTAACCTGACTTGTAATATGCATAACCTGCAGTTAGCAGATGGGCATTGTCTTTATACTAAGGAGGATGTCTTTTTATATGTAACTTTGTTATATGTTGTGATAGAAAATGTCTCAAGCTTTGCTTCTATCCAATCTTTAGGTCAGTTTTGCTGGGTTCCAGAGGTTTGGACATCTCTCACATATCCCAGAGACTAGAAAGTCTCAGCGCAGTAACAACATTTGAACCTCTTGAGCCAGTGAAGGACACAGATATCCAGGTGAGTTTGTGGGCTGTGTCTATATGTCATTATGTAACATTGTATTTGTACATGTCCTCTGGTGTGTATGTTTGTGTTTTTATTTTTAATATATACATGTTTGTATGGTTTTAACTATGAAATTTGGCTTAAACTCCAAAGCCATACCAACTGATAAATCTCTATCATTTTTTTTGTGGACATCACTGACTTCTCTTCAGAAACTGTCCTTTCTGAGACTGTTGAACTCCCATTTCCCCCACTGTGCTCTTCCCACCTACATCATTACTGTGCGTAGTAGTGACATAGGGGTCAGCAATAGGAACCCTGAGTGCAGGGGGGCTTGGAGGTAACCATAGTAACTTTGGAAATGTGACTACAGTCAAGGCTAGCTGGATATCATAAGGAGGTTGCTGAAAGGACCATGTACAAAATTTCTGCATTAAAAGTATTTTTCAAAATCCTCTTTCAGGACGACTACCTGAGAGATGATGGTTCCATCTTCAACAGGCAACACAAATCAGAAAGATGTAAAAAAAATAAAGTCCTTCATCCTCAGTTTTTTGTTTGACTGACTGTCCTGGCGTACACTACATAATGTTTCCCCTGACTGTCAGCCCCTCTCAGATGACTAGGTCCTGGTATGCCTGCGTACTTTCTATGGGTAGGTGGGAAGTGTGCAGTGGTAATTGGTTCCTCCTGGTGGGTCTCTCCCCGAGATTTCCTTGTGATGTGGCGTTTGCTATATCGTGAGTTGTCAGGAAAAACCAAAATGACTCCAGCTCCATTTCAAGCACCAGATAATGACGCCCTTCTGGTGCGAAGGCACACACATGCCGTCTGTCCTGTACATCCGTTCCGCCCAGCCCCTGAGAGCAATTAAAAAGAAGAAAAAATATGTATATGTTTAAAGAAATGTTGCAAGCTTCTTTTTCTTTATTGGGCTTTTTTTTTGTTTGTTTTTTTGGTGCCCGGAACACTCCTGGTTGCAAATATGACAGAAAGTGAATCTAGCTGAGTTGCCCTAGTTTGTTTAAGATTGGTCTCTCAATTATTGCTTCTATTTCAGGGATTTCTTAAAAATGAAAAAGACAATGCACTATTTGCAGCAATTGAAGAATCTAGGAGAAGAGTGAGTATCTCTCTGAAACAAGAGACTGTTTTATATATCAATAAAATTAAATTCTTAAGCTTTAGCGTAATTTCAAAGATGAAGTGATGTCAGATGCATCTGCTTGTACTGTAGACATTTGCCATGGCAGAGGAGTACCACAGGGAGTCGATGCTTGTGGAGTGGGAACAGGTGAAACAGAGGATCCTCCACACCCTACTTGCATCTGGAGAGGATGATTTAGGCTTTTCACAGGAAGCAGAGGTTTGTCACTTCCCTGTCACCTCAGAATTTGCCCCTGACTACACGATGAAACATGCATGCAACATTTGTGTCATTCTTGTCTCCCTAGACTAGCTACATCAGTGAGCTTGGACCTCCTGGTCGCAGTTCCCTCGATAGTGTGGAAATGGCATATGCACGACAGGTAAAGCAGAACAGTGGCAAATCGAAAAGGATTGCAGTTTTAACAATCTGAAACAGGGTGGAAACTGCCTACTTAAAGTTCTAGCATATGACAGATGAATCACAGGGGGAAATGCTTAGAGGGAGAGGGGCCTTATCTGAACAAAAGTATAAAACCCGGGGACAGCACAGGGATTGACTTAAAGGATCCAAGAGGTACTTGTAGGATCCACAAGCTGTTGCTCTTTGTCACTTTTATTTAGAATTGCTAGGTTCCTGTTTAACCTTCCACATGCCTGTTTTCAGTCAATGTGTAAGAAAATATTACATTTCATGTGACTATTGACAATAAATAGAAAAGTATGTGGGCTGCCAATTTCTGGCCTACTTCCCAAAATGCAAGTTTCCTGGCTGTGTCTAACATCAGTACTCCTGAGTCAGACTCAGACTAAGCATGCTGTAAATGAGCATCAGATTTTGTCAAGTGTGAAAAAGTGGGAGTAATGAATGGGGGTAGGAGTCAACAGGGACAGCGTTTAAAAATGGTAAATAGGTGCACAAAGAGAAAGTGCTCATCATTCAACACTGAATGTGTTCATAGGGGAATCAAGCACTTTTCTTTTCTTCCACCCGTGGTGGTAGGAAAGAAAATCGCTTTGTGTGGCCTGCTTATATTTAAATGCCATTTGAATGTCGTCATCTGTAAGTCTGGTACCCTATTCCCTTTCCCAATCTGCTATATTGAAGCGGTTCTCCAGTCACTTTTTAAAAAATTAAATACTGTAGCTGCTGACATAAAAAGACACTTAGCTGTCCAGGGATCCAGCACGGTACTCTCCTCGGTCAGTTCTCCACTGGTCTTCGGGTCACCGGCGCTTGCATGCTAAGTGTGGTAAGCTATCTGTGAGATGCTCTGTGTTAATGGTCTTGCAGTCTCCTGTGAACTGTGACGCATTGCAGGCTGGGGGCAGGGTGCAAACTTCCAGTGGAATTGCTTAGGCAATTCCAGTGGGAGTGGGGAACAGGTGCTCCAAAAGTAGCAGGTGGGTGGGTGTAGGAAGAGCACAACTTCTGTTTTTCAGTGAAGTTCCTTAGGTCAGGTAGATGATTCAAATAATGAAATGAAATATAGTTTAGAGATCATATGCGTGGGTGCTTTTGTATATAAATATAGATCTTTTAATGGCCTTTATTTTGCCCATTGCTCCACATTCAAAGATCAGTATTACAAGGCAAGTAGTGTTTTTTTAAATTGAGGATCTGTTGTGAGAATTTTTTTATTTACAGCACGCTTGTGAGAAATTTGTGCTGTCATTTCTTCGTTCTATCTAAAAATGCTAGCTGCTTGGCGTTGTCTAGCCAGATTATTTTGGAGAGACAGACCTGAAATAAGCATGCAGCAAATGATATAGCTAAGGCAGAATTCCTTATCTCTTGTTCAGGGTCAGGTATTTTGGAAAGTACCAAAACCAAAGCATCCACATATTGGACGGGCAACTTTCAAACAGTGACAACCTACCCATTTTTTTTTTTTTTTTTTTTTTAAATCTTTTTATTGAATTCAACCTACCCATTTTTAAGGGCTATTGCCTTTCAACCCTACCCTGTATCTAATTGTCTATGCATGCTTATTTTTGTATATAACTTTACAGAACATCCAAACCCAAAACAAGAATGTAATATATTGCAGCTTTAGATATGGTGTCCGTGTTGGTTCTTTTTTTTTTTTTTCATGCTCTCTTTATTTTCAACTGGTGATTCTACAAATAACACATATCCTGTCCTATCCACTCTATAGGGGCAGCCTGTCTTAATAGCATTAAGGGGGGGATTAGAAGTTTACAGAAAAAGATTTCAGTTTAGCTCACATGACGTGACAAGGTCTAGCAATATCAACGGGTATTTTCTGTACTTCTGAAAACTGATGCAGCCACCACATCTAAAGATTGATAAGCTACAATATACTTTTTGTTCTTTGGTTTATATATCCTTTGAATAATTAGCATTGTAAACTGTTATTTTTTTTTCTGTGCAGATTTATGTATACAATGAGAAGGTTGTGAGTGGAAACCTGCAGCCAAGTCTTGTGGATTTGTTTACAACTGTTGCTGAGAAACTAGATGACAAGGTAAGTGCCCATTCACATAGGGGCAACTTGCGCTCCTTGAGTCTCCCTAAGTCGCTTGACAAGTGAAATCCCATTGAAGTGATTGGGAGCCGCCTTAATGTACACTACTGAAGTTGCTCCGACTTCAGAAAAGGTTGCTGCCTCCAAGTCTGATCCCCCATCTGAATGCAATGGGCTTTGTCAGTGAAACAAATAGAATTTATTTGGGGTAGCCCTCTCCCTCCCTTCTCTGACCACAGGCAAAGTCACCTGGCATAAGTCGTGTTAGAAGTCGCGCTAAAATCCATGACCTTTTGCTAACTGATTCCGGTTGGGAGGGTCTGGTTGATTTATAATCAGCTGGTGCACTCTGGTTTAATGAGCATAGCTGCAGGATATGCATCTCTGGGAAGTAGTTAACTGTTGAGATTATCTCACCAACACTGAAATTCCTTTTGCAAGGTGCCTAAAATTTGACTTCTAAGTAAATCCATGAGCCTATCACACAAGCAGGTAATAACATTTCTGGGGGCATTCTGTACACCATTGGTGTATTGCATTTAATTTTACAGACAATTGCAATGGCTTTAGATGGAAAAGGAAAGATCATGTTTAATAACATTATATTACAGCATGGCTTGTGGTGTATCAATTGTATATGCTATAATTTTTATTTGCTATATTTTTTTTCCACAAAAGTAGAGTTACCCTTTATCAAATCAAGAAAGAGTGTTTATGATTTTATTACTCCTCTTGGCATTTGTATGCAGTGTCTAGTTTTAGCCTCCAGTGAGAATAGCCATACTGCACTAATTGCTTATATCTAAGAGCCCTTATTGGCCATCTAGGACCTGGTAGGGCAGTGCCCTTCCGCGTCTTCATGCAGACTTTTCATTTAAAGGATAAGTTCGCCTTTCTGAACATGTTACACCCATATTTAGGATGTAACATGCAACATGTTCAGCATTGTGCTCCCTGTACTCGCTGACACAATTCAAAGAGAGAGTAGCTGTGTGGGGCTCCACCCACATGGCCTTGTCATTGATTCCCTGTGAATCAATGAATTACAAGTCCCAACAGCCTTTGCGGCTATCAGCTTGTAGTCAGAGGTGTGTCTAGTATCAGGCAAACAAGGCTTTTTTCTTTCAGTTTTCAGGGGGACGGCATCGTCCCAGACAAAAGGGACACCATGACTCTGTTCCTATAGTAGAGCTGGTTTTTCCAACCTCACTCAATGCACAGCAGCAGAAGGGAATCCTCTGTCCTCTCCCCAGCATACTGACCTCCCTCAGCAGCCACTGGCGGGGTGGCAGGTGCAGCAATTAAATTACTCTCAATCCGATGCCCCAGCCAGACTCCTGTGTGTAGCGGAGTGTCAGTTTTCTCCGGGAACACACAGATCCCAGCCCTGCCGCCACCTTTCCATTAACTGCTCTATGAGCGCCGATCCAAAGGGATGATGCGGGCAATGTGATGGAGCGGCAGACATTGGGGATGGAAGGAGGAGCCTGACTGCTGCCAGCACCAAGCCGGGAAAACATTTTAAAACTCTGCCAGAGCCGCTTCAGCGGAGAGTCGAGTGCACGCTCTGACCTCCCTCCACTCCCCTGTTCCTGCTGTCACCTATTGGGCTTGTATGCATGTCAGCGGACTACCATGTCCTAGGAGAAGTGAGTGATCGGTGGACATTGAGCCAAGTCAACACTGTGTGCACAAACCTCGACATCGTCACCTTTTTCAGACTGGGGTCTCCACTACACCTCCCCTCACTTGAAGGGTTAACTGTCATCTGTACCTGCCCCATGCAGAGTGTCACCTACTTGTGTGTGAGTGGGGTGCCCCCACCCTAGACCCCCTTCACTTGCCTATGTGTTTACTTCTCCAACCCAGACTCTGCAGTCACCAGTGGCCCCGCACAGTCACCAGAGACCACAAATAGCCACATGACAAGGAAGGTTTGGGACAAATTTAGATGGGGGAGGCGCCTGGGGGGTTGTGGCCCGATTTTAGTCTCACCTAGGGCAGCACAAAACCAAAGTACTCCACTTCTTGTAGTTCTCCATGATGCCCCTATGATGTATGGGCGGACCGCTCACACTGCAGTCTGCAGGAGTCCTGCATGGCACCAGGGATCATCTGATCACTGTTAGAATGCTTTCCAGGCTCCTTTAAAAAAAAATAAAAAATTTTAAATTTCACTTTTTTTTTTTTTTTTTTACCTGCAAAAAATGTGCATTTATTATTTTTTTTTGAAAGGTGAATTTTTCCTTTTTCGCTGGTAGGCCTGCTTTCTTGCCATCCCCCAATCATGCAAACAATAAGCTAGAAAAAGTGTGTGTGTGTCCAGCCACACTGCCATTCGGGGTAGAAACAGGTTCACTGTTCCCCCGACTTTATTGTGAGCGCTGTGTCACCTGTTACAGGACTGTTACTATTTGCTTTATTCATAGTGCTCCAGCTCTACACCACCCCTTAACAACAGTGCACTGCATTATCTCTACTATCCAGTGGATGACCAGTTTTTACCATCTTCCGCCCCTCCATACCCAGCCACCCGGATCACACCATTTCACTTCCATGGGACTGTAATGTAGTCACCTTAGGTGGAGTGTGTCTGGTTGTATGCCTGGAGGTGTGTGAGCAGCTGCTTTTTTTTTTTTTTTTTTTTTAATCATCACCCAGTGATCTTGTAGCAAGCCCAGTTGGCTATATATTAGCAAGCATTTTTTTGCAGTTACATATTATAGGCGTTTGTTGCTCGTTGATCCAGGTTGTTTTAAATTTTTTACTACAGGATGGATCCATGCTTTCATGTTGTTTATGCCAAATTCTGACCCTACCATCTGAATGTGGCAACTGAAATTGACTCATCAGACCAGACAACGTTCTTCCAATCTTCTTTTGTCCAATTTAGTTGAGTCTGTGCGAATTGTAGGCTCAGTTTCCTGTTCTTAGCTGACAGGAATGGAACCTGTTGTGGTCTTCTGCTGCTGTAGCCCATATGCTTCAAGGTTCGATGTGTTGTGCGTTCAGAGATGGTGTTCTGCATACTTTGTTGTAACAAGTGGTTATTTGAGTTACTGTTGCCTTTCTATCATCTCAAACCAGTCTGCCCGTTCTCCTCTGACATCAACAAGGCATTTTCATCCACACAACTGCTGGTCACTGGATTTTTTCTCTTTGACCATTCTCTGTACACCCTAGAGATGTGTTTGTGTGAAAATCCCTGTAGATCAGCAGTTTTTGAAATGGTCAAACCAGCCTGTTTGGCACCAACAACCATGCCACGTTCAAAGTCACTTATTCCCCTTTCTTCCCCATTCTGATGCTCGGTTTCACCTGGAGTATGGAGTCCCCCTGTCAGAACACAATAGCACAGCAGGGGAGATCTCTGTACTAACATTGGATAGTTAGTACAGCGGCTCCTTCTGAGCTGTCAGTTTTTTTCCTTCAGCCCACTGGGTTGAATGAAAAAACAAACTAGTAATGTGTGCGAGGCTTAAGAGACTGTAATGATCAGTGGTGGTATTAACGGCATGATTGATAGTGTGTTTTTTTTTTTTTTTTTTTTTTTAT
>BLSH010121841.1:1382094-1404780 GCA_018402905.1 Glandirana rugosa | reverse complement strand
GACGTCGGGTCCATAACCTCGGCCGTCGGACTATAATTCCTTCGAAGCGTGATCTAATTTTCACCTTCCTTGAGGAGGCTCAACCCGGACAACATCCAATCGTATATGTGAGAAGTATCACATCAGGGCCATTGATGTTTAAAGTTTTCCTGTTTTTCTACTCGTCATCATTTTTGTTTCTGGGGTCTACAATAGTTACTTTTTCAGTCTACAGACCGACGGTTTGATCGAACAACATTCACTCCATTCTCGAGGATCCCCATGTATGAAAAAGACCTCTGTCGTTGACTTTTATTATTTCAATTTGCTAGTCGTACGGTCGTTGATCTAATTTTCACGTTCAAATTCAAATCACTCTCACATGACTAAAATGTGCTGAAGGGGAATCGCTGGAACAGAGAACAGAGGAGGTAATTTAAGCAAGTTATACTGATGCGAGGATGTAAAATCAGTACACTCTCACTAAACTTAAACTTGCACTTTTAATCTAGTTGCTGGCATGCTGATCGTTTAACTTTATTATTTTCAGTTGCTGTCTCCAGAAAAAGTATGTACCCCTAGGAGCTCTTACCTCACTTACAACAAGCTAGTTTGGCAGCCAGACATCTGACTTTTTCATTGATAACATCTGGGGTCTTTGTTTTTACTACTGCTCATCTTTTTGTCCTTTTGAAATTTGTAGTTACCGGGACTACACTATGAAGAGTGTATATGCTAACCTACAACAGGCCCAACTCGGAGGAGTTCCTTCCACTTTTAATCTAGTGCGAAGCTTCCTTAATATCAGGCTGCCGGCTCCAATACCTGGGCTGCAGGTAGGTAAATCACACACAATAAGAATTGCTTATGTTGTGATGTGTCTGTACAGAGAATTATTCTCATTCTTTCCTTATGCTTCCAGGATGGAGAGCTAGAGGGTTATCCCGTTTGGGCTCTCATCTACTACTGCTTGCGCTGTGGTGATACCTCAGCAGCTCAGCAGGTGGTAAACAGATTGCAGCATCAGCTGGGGGAGTTCAAGAACTGGTTCCAAGAATATGTACACAACGATCGGAGGTAATGTAATATGTTTGGCTGTCTTTTTTTGCTGTAATTCGGAGAGTAATTGAAATCTTTGGGTTTACTTTTATATTACTTACTACTTATTACTTACTGATTTATGGTCCATTTACAGTTTTTCTAACGATCGATACCTTTTCTATTGAAATCCATAGTGAAAAATCAAAACATGCCTTGCAGTGCAATTCCAATGCAGTGTACACACTGAAGCATGTTACACTGTTAATTTCAATGGAAAATGCATCAAATATAGACTCACAAGTGTAAGTAGGCCCTTACACTCTGTTATGGTCCTTGTTTAAGTCTGTAAATGGAAATTGATCTAAAACAGGAAATGAGAATATGTACTCTTAAAAAGTGACAGATTTACCAGATAAGGTTTCTTGCTTTCTAGGTTGCTCCCAGGGACAGAGAACAAACTTCGTCTTCATTACAGAAGAGCTGTAAGGTCGAGCACGGACCCTTATAAGAGGGCAGTATACTGTTTAATTGGCCGATGTGACATAGCAGATAATCATAGTGAGGTAGCAGATAAAACAGAAGACTACCTATGGCTGAAGGTGAATGACTGCAGAATTATTTCTTTCATTTTTTTTGCAATGTGGATATGTGAGCTTTCAGTGCCTATATTCAATATCTTACTGGTGGAATGATCAGACATTTAAAACTCAGCAGAGAGAAGCAACAGATTCTTCTTTAAACTCCTCTGCTAAGCAGCACTTACTCCTCTCTCCAGCCAGTTCTTTTGCATGGGAGTGGCAAAACTTTTTTAGTTGGAGCTGTGATAGACCATTAAATTGTACACTGTTCTAACCAGCTAGCCATTTACCTCTCTATGGGTATGATCATTTATGATCAGTGGCTGTTTTGTGGTTTTTGGCATAGCTGGTGCCAGCACTGGGAATACAACTGATGGCAGGGAGAAGTCCCACTAGTCTTGCGTTCACTGACATATATTCCAGTCTGTGGCCCACAAGAATCCATTCATATAAAACAGGAGGTCTCAGCCAATCTGCTTGCAGCAATCACTGTGTAACATTAAAGGGAAGAGCTGTGTAGAGGATGGTTTCTTCATACAAACTGACAAATTCTGACAGTGTCTGGCATAGACGTGACGTTTCTAATATGTATTAATTATAAGTAGCGCTGTTTAAAATGGGTAACTCAATAAATTTGTTAACCAGCTCAGGAAAATAGTTCATACAGCAAAGGTATTAACAAAACCACATATTTGAAAACTTAAGGTGGAACAGAAAATGAAGTCCTGCTAGGTTACTTCATGCTGACCTCTTTTGCAGGTATAGCTATGTAAAACAATAAAAATAAGTGTGTAACAGGAGCAGTAGGTATGGCCCTGCCAAAAAAAGACCTACCAAGGTCAGTACCACAAGTACAAATAAATAAATAAATTAATTAGTGGTGGTGAATATGGTGTTAGGCCCACATGAGTAAAAATAAATTTGATAAAAAATCAATATAACTATGGTTTCCACATAAATCATAAATAATATATATATAAAAAACCCAAACGTTATAAAGAATTAATTTTGATAGTATAGTACATAAGTGATATTCCAAATAAATTATAAGTGTAGTGCTTACTCAATATAAATGCAAGTAAATTATATAAAGAAATCTCCACTTAAATGGATATAAAGTGCATTAGTGCAGAAAAATAATAATTCTAACAAAAGTATTATCTAAATGGCAAGCCCCAAAAAAGGGGTAAATACAAACATAAAAGTCCGTCGCTTCAGCTGCAAGTGGCAGCAGATGATGTGGTGTGGGGGAGTGAGGAGGTGGAGCAAACAAATTCAACGTGCAATGGTGCTCCCCTCCATCAAATGCCCCACTCACCGGTCCACAAAGTCCTTATAAGATAAGCAAATCAGTCCTGGAGATGCAAAACCTTCCCAACGTTATCCCTCTAGTGTCTGGCCAGCAGGTTCCCCCATTTACCCAGTCAGGGTTCCATCGGTAGGTGGTGGGATGTATTGAAAACAAACGGCAATGTTTAAGGTGCAGGAATTACAATAAAGGCTAAAAATAGCATTTACTCACATTGCGGTATGAGAAGTCAGACGTGGTCAACAGGAACTTCCTTGCGTTCCACCAAGGTCCAAACCGGAAGTACGTATGACGCGCTTCGTCACTCAGACGCCATCGGAGGCGGTGCCATAGACGCATTATCCGGTCTTATATACCCAGTGTGACCCAGCACTCATTAAATCACGTGATCCCAGTGGCCATCTTGGTGCTCCAAAATGAAGCCTAACCCAAGTCCTCATTCTTCTCAATGCGGATGTACATAATCTCACACAATACACTTTATTAATTATACAGTTAAAGCACTCAACCCAATAAAAACAGTGGGAAACATATATGGAATCCCGGAAAACAGTCATAGACCCCGATAAATAGAGAAATTCTAAAAAATATATTAAAATTATTTCTAAATATGGGAGCTAGACGTTGGAAACGTACAAATTGCAGGCTCCCAAGCCCAATGTTCCATAATAGGAACTAAAATATATAAGCTAAAAGGGCTATTTGCTCAAAATAAACAAGTACATTAAAGATTAAAAAAACATCAAGATAAGAATTAAAAAATGAAAAAAAATAAATAATAAAAATAGAAAAAATTATATTAAAATTGGATATAAATAAATAACTACATATTGGAAATTAGATTAACAAGGGGGAGGAGGATTTTCCCTATATATGTAGGATTATGAAATAATTAGTGTAATCAATCCATAAGAATAAAAGTGAAACATATATATATATAGATGTATACATATGAGGAAGTTTCAGTCACATTATTGGTGAAATCCTAGACCCAGCGGGAAACCTTTTAATATGTTTATCCTATTGTGTTGTTAAATTAGGATAACTGTATGTATTTCTTAGACTGAGATACAAGGAGATATTGAGCTAGAGACCTAAATATGATGGATATGTGTCTCTGGTTAGTGTTTTAAATAATATAGGAGTATTGACTGAAGGGTGTCAACATAGGCCCCTGTAGTGGTATTATAGGCCTATCTATCTTGGCCCCAAAACCAAGATCCCTTGCGGTGAAAAAATGGATAAGAGAAGGGACCAGGGATGTGAGCAATTTGGTCAGTAGTCATTCCTCACCAGGGAAAAAAGTAAGGCTATTCACTAGCAATAAAACAATCCAAATCGATGTCGATGTTGAGTCCATTAGGTTGTAGAGAATCCAGAGTATAAATCCATCTGGTTTCATTCTGTGACACTAAGCTGTTCCTATTCCCCGCTCTCCAATATTCTTTTATGTGGTCTATTCCATAGAAAGTCATGACCCCTGGATCCTTGTTATGTGCCATCTTAAAATGCTTGGAGAGGCTAAGGTTGGGATAACCCTTCCTGATATTTTTAATGTGCTCCCTGATGCGTATCCACAAAGGCCTGGTAGTTCTTCCAACATACTGATATTGGCAAGGGCACTCTATGACATACGTCACATGAGAGCTCTTGCATGTGATCAGCTGGTTTATTCTATATTGTTTTCCCGTAGAGGTAGAGTGAAAAAATTCCCTTCTTCTTGGCTGGGGTTTGCTGGTTTTGCAAGGCAAACATTGTTGGCATCTAAAAAAAAACCTTTTAGCTCTGGAAATAGTTTTATCCTTTTTGGAAGGTTTACTACATTGTGCACCAGTTTATTTCTCATATTTTGGTGTTTTCTTGTAGATAAATTTAGGTTTTGGAGGTAAAAGATTTTTTAGTATTCTATCTGATTTCAAAATCGGCCAATGTCTTTTGATAATACTCTCCATTTGTCTGTATTGTCAATTGTATCCCGTCAGAAAGGCGAATTCGGCCATGTTCTCCTTCTTCCTGGTTTTCTTGTCTAAAAGCGTAACTCGGTCCATATTTTTTATTTCATCCTTCAGGTTGATCATTTCACGCTTCTTATACCCTTTCTCAATGAATCTTTCAATCAAAATATCCACTTGTTTGTCATAGTCAGTGAGCAGGCTGCAGTTTCTCCTAATTGTCATTAATTGTTTTAATTGTAAAATTAATAAAGTGTATTGTGTGATATTATGTACATCCGCATTGAGAAGAATGATGACTTGGGTTAGGCTTCATTTTGGAGCACCAAGATGGCCACTGGGATCACGTGATTTAATGAGTGCTGGGTCACACTGGGTATATAAGACCGGATAGTGCGTCTATATGGCACCGCCTCCGATGACCTCTTAGTGACGAAACGCGTCAGCAGAGATTAGCCAGCGTCATACGTACTTCCGGTTTGGACCTCGGTGGAACGCAAGGAAGTTCCTGTTAACCACGTCTGACTTCTCATACCGCAATGTGAGTGTATACTATTTTCAGCCTTTATTGTACTTCCTGCACCTTAAACATTGCCATTTGTTTTCTATACATCCCACCACCTACCGATGGAACCCTGACTGGGTAAGTGGGGGAACCTGCTGGCCAGACACTAGAGGGATAACGTCGGGAAGGTTTTGCATCTCCAGGACTGATTTGCCTATCTTATAAGGACTGTGTGGACCGGTGAGTGGGGCACTTGATGGAGGGGAGCACCATTGCGCGTTGAATTTGTTTGCTCCACCTCCTCACTCCCCCACACCACATAATCTGCTGCCACTTGCAGCTGAAGTGACGGAATTTTATGTTTGTATTTACCCCTTGTTTTGGGGCTTGCCATTTAGATAATACTTTTGTTATAATTATTATTTTTCTGCACTAATGCACTTTATATCCATTTAAGTGGAGATTTCTTTATATAATTTAATTGCATTTATATCGAGTAAGCACTACACTTATAATTTATTTGGAATATCACTTATGTACTATACTATCAAAATTAATTCTTTATAACTTTTGGGGTTTTTTATATATATTTATGATTTATATGGAAACCATATTTATATTGATTATTTATCAAATCTATTTTTACTCATGTGGGCCTAACACCATATTCACCAACACTATTTAATTTATTTATGTGTACTTGTGGTACTGACCTTGGTAGGTCTTTTTTGGCAGCGCCATACCTACTGCTCCTGTTACACACCTAATATTAGGGCAATCCCTAGTTTCTTGTAGGGGCAGCAGCCACATATATATATTTCCGTTCTACTTGGGAACAGCGCCACACCACACACCTTTCTACCTTTCTATACAATATAAATAAGTGCCTATGCTGTTTTAAAATGCAGTAAGGCCTTGCCTCTCTCTGCTGTGCACAGCCTCAGTTGTCCTGTATTTTTGTCACTATGCCAACTGTCAGTCAATAGAGGCCGATCAGCTGACAACCAAATTTCTCTTTCGTTCGTCGACAGGCACAGCAGCTCTTAGGACTAAATGGGTTATACTGCCCTCTTCAGGAGTTTACTAGGCAGAACAGGCAGTTCTAACAGCAAAAAGAACAGCAACACACAGCCCCTCCCAGGGGGCAGTCCTCACTGGCAGATAACCCCACACTCAGCTCTGCTAGCTCAGTTTTTTCTGCTTAGTGCAAGGAGTTAGACCTAGGCTCCCTGTTGGGATCCGTGGTACCTCTCTGGTCCACTTTTGGCTGTCCTGGCACAGCCTCACAGATGAAGACTTAAATCAAGCAGCCGTGCTGGGCAACAGGCTGGGTCTCGGACCCAGGTAGTCTCCCCAGCCGGCCATCAGTCTCCCCAGCGAAGCCAGGGAGTGGACCTCTCATTCCTTCTCGGTGTCTCCGGGTCTCCGGTTCTGGCCTTCCTACAGAAGGGGCTCGACCAGAAACTGGCGCTGTTCACTAACAAGGGTCAGGTTTCTGCTCTGGCGATCTTTTTTCAGCGTCCTTTGGCGACGCATTCATTGATCTGTACTTTCATGCAGGGGGTTCGGCATGTCGCCCAGCCCCCCCCCCCCAGGTACGGTCGCCTTTGGTGCCATGGGACCTCAGTTTGGTCCTCTCAGTGCTTCAGAAGCCGCCTTTTGAGATTATCAGGGAAATCTCACTACAATTGCTTTTGCAGAAGGTGTTTTTCCTGGTGGCTACCACATCCGCTCGGCGGGTGTCTGAGTTGGCGGCCCTATCTTGTAGGTCTCCTTATCTGGGCCTACATAGGGATAAGGCGGTCTTGTGCATGTCATCCTCCTTTTTGCCGAAGGTGGTGTCATCTTTCCACATCAATGAGGACAATTGTCCTCCCTTCGCTATGCCCACACCCGTCTCGCCCTAAGGAGGTTGCTTTGCACTCCCTGAAGGTTGTTCGGGCCCTGCGGGTGTATCTGGCGACCACGGCCTCCTTCGGAGGTCGGATGCTCTTTGTCATGGTGGATGGTCCACTTAAGATTTTGGCGGCCTCATCGGCTGCTATCTCATGTTGGATTAGACAGACAGTGACCCGAGCCTATGCTGTTCGGGGTCTGGCGCCTCCTTTTCCGGTCACGGCTCACTCTACCAGGGCAATTAGCACTTCCTGGGCTTTCCGGCATTAGGCTGGTCCTCTGTGCACACCTTTTCAAAGTTTTACAAGTAAATGTTTTTTTAGCATCCTCGGGTGCTGCGTTTGGCCTCAAAGTTGTGCAGACGGCCATGTGAGACAAATGTGGTTCCTCACTGAGGGTTCAGTTGGGTGTAGTTCTGTAGTTGTTCTGTTACCCACCCCTCATTTTTGGCACTGCTTTTGGATGTCCTACTTAGTCCTAAGAGTTGCTGTCAACGAACGAAAGACAAAACTGGATTTTTTCTTTTTTACTTGCCGTAAATTCCCTTTCTCTGAGTTCGTCGACAGGCACAGCACCCACCCCCCTGGATGTTGCACTGCTTGTTACGAACTGAGCTAGCAGAGCTGGGTGTGGGGTTATCTGCCAGTGAGGACTGCCCCCTGGGAGGTGCTGTGTCTGTTACAGTTCTTTTTGCTGTTAGACCTGCCTGTTCTGCCTAGTAAACTCCTGAAGAGGGCAGTATAACCCACTTAGTCCAAAGAGTTGCTGTGCCAGAGAAAGGGATTTTACGGTAAGTCAAAAAAAATCCCATTATTTACTGCTGCTGACGGGGGAGGAAACAGGAATGACACAGTGTACTTAGAGGGCAGATTAGGGAGGGATGAAAGAAAAGCTGGAAAGGTGACAAGACAAACTCTGCTGCCAGGGAGACACAAAAGAATTATGGGTACACACTGTCCAAAAATCATCCGGTTACTGCTGACTTTCAGTCAATGTGTACAGCAGTCTGTCCAACAGAAGTTGATCTAACAACCTGCTTTTGTCAAAGGGACATGCTGGAAAATCAGCATCCAATCAGCACTTGCAGCCAATGGCTGCAATCACTGATCAGTGTGTTCTGGCAAGGGGCAGGGAGTCCCCCTGTCAGAATACAATAGCACAGTGGGGGAGATTGCATGTGTTGGTATGGAAATCTGTTCAACACTGGCTTGAATGGAAAAAAAAAACTTGGGTTGCACTGGGCTTTAAAAGGATGGTGCCTTATCTCCTCATCTCCCTGATATTCTTTCTTTTCCCCCTCAACAGCAGCTGTGAACTTGAGCAATGTCCGTTTCAGCAATCTCCCCCTCTAGCTGAACCTGGACATAAAATCTATGTTTGAAATCTACACATTTTAATTGCACAAAGTAACCTATAGTTCTTGAGGCCAAGACGTGGGGAGAGTTCTCTGTGAGGAAGTGACTGCTCTGGGCTTGAACAAAATGGCAGCTTTCAGCAAGAAGAAGCTGGAGTCAGTTTACAGCATACACTATTTCTGGTAGCATAATTATTAATGTGGAATCTACTGCATGTTGCTTGCTAAAGAGCATACTTTTTTTTATTAAGTTGTTGGTAAAGCTCCATTTTAATGTGGTTTCACACAACCAGTTGAACATTCTCTTTGTTGCGAGGTTGACCATGGTAGCACAGAGCTGTAGTATTGTGTGTGCAGAGCTGTAGTTACTACCGTTGTATGTGTAGCCATAGTTATTACCTGTATACTTGAAGCTGTAGATATTGCATGCAGCAGTTCCTTTAGCTGATCAATCTGTGTTTTATCTAGTTGAATCAAATTTGCTTTGATGATGACTCCAGCAGCTCTGCTCAAGACAGACTGACATTACCACAATTTCAGAAGCAGCTTCTTGAAGATTATGGTAAATATTATGAATACTGTATCTCTTATATAGCACACCTTTTTGGGTTATAGAACAGGTGACATTCATTTTTTCTCTGTTCCTCAGGCGAGTCTCACTTTGCAGTGAACCAGCAACCATTCTTATATTTTCAAGTTCTTTTCCTGACTGCTCAGTTTGAAGCTGCGATTGCCTACTTGTTCCGCATGGAACGGACGCGTTGTCATGCTGTGCATGTTGCTTTGGCTCTCTTTGAACTCCGACTACTACTAAAGTCATCTGGGCAGAGTGCACAGTTATGTGAGTACCCATGATGTTATGTCTGAAAGGAGAAATGTTCTTTTTGATAATACGTTTCTACCTTCTGTCTGTTTTTGTTGTTTTTTTTTTTTTTATAGCTTCAACAGCTATCATCTTTGTCCACAGTTTGTTGCCAGGACAGTTTTTCACTTTTCTGCCTGGCAGTGGGAAAGCTTGATGTTCTGCAAAACTGTTGACCGAGTAACCAAGCAATTCAAAGGGTGATGTGTTTGTTTCCTGCTTCCTAGAGCGCAAATAAAGTGACATTTGGTTGCCATTTAGAGAGTAATAACAAAGTCGTCATAGTAAAAAAACGAGCATTTGACTCATTTATGCTTTGTACAATATAAACTTGACGTGTTATTACCATCCTAATTCGTACAGTATATAATCATAAATTGGTGCGGTGCAATAAAAAATTACACATAAAATATTGCCACCCTGTGACTAAAGTGCAGAAGTGCATAAACCTCAGTGCATTAATATAAAATGCATGTGACAATCAATCTTTTATAATCTTTGATAAGTGAAAAATTGAAAAATCGCTGTTGATAATAAAAAGTCCTTTAAACAGTTCATGCGTTGCAATAAATTGTATTAATTCTTCGTGCGAATGGTGCAAAAAGAAGTGTGCTTAGTGTGAGCTGTCAACATCTAAGGCAGATGGATTACAAGCTTAATGTGCTTCACAGTGGGACCACACACCACCACCGGTTACACTATGCGCTCACCTTCAGTTGTGACCCCTGATGGGCCAAGTCTCACTTTCCCCTATGGGGTTAAATCCTCCTCAGGCATACAATTTACCAGTGCACCACTCGGGCAATTCACCATAAAACAATAGGCTGCAATCCACTGGGTAATCAGCTGCCAGCTTCCTGCTTGGTCGTACGCTGTCCACAGGGCGGTTGTGAGGTCACCAGCTCTTCCCCGATGTACGTTTCGTCACTAGCACATGTGACTTTTTCAAGGGACATTCGTACAGTACCGAATATCATGTTACATCTTGATATACACAGTGCGTGCGCTTCCACGTCATGAGCGAGGTAAAGAGCAAGTCTTATGTAATCATTCTGATCCATACAATTACGTTTACTTTAAATAGTTTGTTTGGGTCAAGCTAGCTCAAACTAACTATTTTCATTCCTAACAGATATGGCCACTGTGTGCATTCTACTATACTGTAGTAGCATGGATTGCATAAGTAAGCAGCGCTGCGTTCCAGCAGCAGTACCAGTGATTTCACAATGTGCTGCCAGAAGTAAATTGAGTCAGCCAGAATGCTTCTCTGCCATGCAGGAGAAGCCTTATGTTTGAGTGATAATATGGCTTTCATATTGGCCATTCAGTGGAAGCCATGTATTCTGTGATAAGAATACAAGGCTTCTCCTGAATGACAGAGAAGCATTAAGGACAGCTTGACTTAGTTCTGGCAGCAGACTGAACTAAGGCAGTACTGCTGTAAAACTCACCTTTCTTATTGTATGCAACTGATGCTACCACAGTATAGTGCATTGTAGACAGTGACTGCATCATTTAGTAATGGACATTAAAAGTAAATCTGAAATTCTGCTTTAATTTTGTCTAAATTATATAGCTATAGGTGTAAAACAAATTCTGGTCAAGTATTTACATTTGTGATTACTTTGACCAGTTGGTTTGTACATTGGGATATGTGGGTGATCTGCAGCTGGGGACACAGCAGATGTAGGTGATTACTAGTGCACTCTTTATAGCCCGCAAACTGATACTTTTAGCACTGCCATTGCCATCAAGTAAAGAATAGGATCACCGAATGTATTCCACTGCCTATTTACAGAAAGTAATTTGCTAATGTTTGGCTAATTCAGCTAAATTTTAGAGGCAATGAAGACCGTGAGATCTGCTGTGCTGAACCTAACCAGGCGATAGAATATTGGATGTGTAAGATGTGGTGTTATTAATGCTGTACGTATGAGGTTCCCTGTTCCACAATTTTACAGAAATTGTCAGGCATTATTAAAATTTGTATATTAATACTAGTTCTCGACCAAAGCTAATGGCACGGAAAGTATTATAGAAGCTCTTTTACTGCATAAAATCTTTTTATTATCAGCTGCACTATGATTAATTTCTGACACATTCCTTTTTCAATAAATCTGATTAAAACAAAACTCTAATACTGCCACACTTTCCTTACACCCGACCCCCCGCCCAAGCATCTTCTATTCCTTATTGCCTTAAATATGTGCTGTTCTACACATTTCTTCCCATTTTACAGTAACATTTAACATTGTATCTACAGATCTGTACACTAAAAACATGACTGATGGTTAGCGGTCATTACCTTGTTTTTTTTAATTTAGTGTATGAATATACAGAGCACCTTTTTTTTATTTGGTAGAATATCCTATAACCAGGTGTGATGTATAGATATATAGTTGGACCATAATTTAGAATAAATTGTTGCATTATAGTACGATGCTAAATTGTTACATTAATAATGTTCATTGTTTGTTTCTGTGTAGTGAGTCAGGAAGCAGGGGACCCTGTTGGTATTCGACGCCTAAATTTTGTCCGCCTCCTCATGCTTTACACTCGAAAGTTTGAGCCCACTGATCCACGAGAAGCCTTACAGTACTTTTACTTTCTCAGGTAAAGAGAATAACTTTTTGATTCAGGCTAGCAAGGCCTACAACCTGTCTGAGACATTTTTTATTCTGAACGTTGGATTGAATCATCATGGTTTACCCTTATAGTTTCAGGCTTCAAAGTGTAAAATGGTATATCAAGCTCAGACTTGTTTTGTGGGTTTTGGATAGTATAGGGAATGGTCAGAACCCCTGTCTCATTTCATTTCTATGGGTCCACACTTATGCGATGCCAGACTTGGCACGTGATTCACACCGCATTGCTGTGCACATCACATGTGATGTCTGTGTGATGTAAATTTAGCCATACAGTTTGTATGGCTGAAATTTCATCGCATTCACACCAAAATGGTGCAGGGCTCTTTTTTTGGCCCGCACTGGAATCGAATTCTAGCAGTGGTTCGCAGAGAGCAGTGTGAACTGGCTACGAGTTAGAGGCGATGCGGGAACCCCCACAGGAATCGTGCGTCACATTAGTGTCATCTGAGACTAAAAGTTGAATACCAAATGCGTATTTGCATTAAAATAACTTGTGCTACATAACTCCGCAATATGCAGTTCACAAAAACAGCATGTTAAATACCTCATGGGTTACATTTTTTATTATCTGCTGTTCAATGTGTGCGTTTGCACCGTACTTTTTTAGACTGAACCTCCGGCTGCAGCCAGAAGTGATACATTTAGCAGTGGGTGGATGCTAAGGAGTCGGCACCCCTGGTAAACCACCTTGTCCTCATGTTGATCAGACAAGGGCCTCTTCCCCACAACCTGTACCCCTGCCGCTTAAGTAAACAAGGGGGTGGGGTCAATGACATAAAATCAGTGAGTTGGGTCAGTGATGTCACTGACCACACATGGACACATCCGAGTTTGGTCAAGGACATCATAAGGGGCAAGGCCACCCGGTGACATACATTGACCATACATGGACTCGTCCATGTTTGGAAAGTTACGTTACCAGGTGGCCCTGCCCTGTGACGGCCCTTACTGAACATGGATGTGTCCGTGTATGGTAAATGATTTTAGCGGGTGGCCCCATCCCCTTATGATCTCATTGGCCTCACCCTGAATGGGAGGGGGGGGGAGAGGCGTTGGGCAGTGGAAGCCAAGCGATGGAGGGGTTGTGTCGGGGACAGATTTTATTATTTTTTATTTTTTTTTTAGCAGGCGGTGCGTGTGATTGACAATGGATGTACATCAGGGGGCAGTTTTGTTTTGTTTTTGTTTTTCCTTTTTAAATTGTTGCCTTTTTTTGTTTGCTCTTTTGCTGACAGTGGCTGAGTCCCTGGTTGTTCAGGATGCCGACGCATGCCAACCAGATAGCAATTGTATACATTCGTTAAATAGCATGCGGTTAGACCATGACTTATTTAACAAATGTATTCACATTTTTTGTGAATTGACCTTTAGTCAGTGTTTGCCAATCATTTCTTATTTTTGTGGTAAATACTGTGTAAACCTGTAGGGAATTAACATTTTCATTATCACATGCAATATTTGGATACATGGCCTGATATCCTTTTAGCGAATTGAGCCCTGTGTCCCCACTGGTGAACTGCTCCCTCTTCAATTTTTCTGGTTATAATATATAATCGTCCCTGGGAGAGAATATGATAGAAAATCCAACATTTTACATTTGTCATGGAAACCGGAATAGAGGGAAGAACTTCCATTTGGGGGCACCTGTTCTGGTGACCCCCTTCTAAAGAGGGATTTCCCCTAACCTCAGGGACGTATTCACTTCTTTCCTATTGAGTCACCAGGACAGGAAGTGGGGGGGACATCTTCCTAAGGAGACACAGGCAACAGAAAAAAAGTGTGACTATTCTCTACTTTATTCAAAATACATATTTTGGCTAGATTAAATTTTTAATAAAACTTAACAGTGAATTCAATTTTCAATACTGCCTTCAGCTCATTATTGTTAATGGAGAATCAAGGGATGCCTGATTATTATGATCTTGCTTACTGATAAGTTGCTCCAATATACAGGTTGTTAGGAAAGGTTATGCATAGAGAGCCATCTGAATACATATGCTGCCATTACATACCAACAGTAACTTTTGTTAGAATAAATTATGGGGTGAATACCACGCTAAGTGAAAGGACATTAATAAAGAGAAGGGTGAGCTGCCACACAACAACCAAACTTATTGCAAATATCCTGTATATACCAAAAGTGTAGCGCTCAAACCTGAAAATAGTGAATAATAAATATGTAATATACAATCGGATAAACCAACTAGATAATGTACTAGGTGCAACAATTCCAAATTGACTCAGAATTTATCCATAATATGTCACATGCAATTAATCTAAAAAAGCTCAAATAATTATGCAGTTAAAAAGGATGTGCAAAAAAATTCAAATAAAAATAGTATACCAGTATAGTTCATCTATAATAAAACGTGCAGTAGTCCGTGAATGATTCTAAGAAATTGCAGCAAGAAAAGAGATGTGCAAAGGTGCAAAAAAAGTTAATCAGTATTGTTCAAATAGAGCTGGTATTTCAGGGAACAAACGGTGGATTCAAGTGAATGACATGCAAGTCCCAGTGAGATCCGTCACCACCTAGATGAAAGGCTTACCGGAGAACCCATATATTCAAGCCTAAATATATATGGAGCAAGGAATTCCTACCTTTAGTAGGGGATCCAATAGAACCGTCAAACAGCCAGGCGTCACTTGGAAATCTCACGTGGGGTTATGGAAAGGTCATCATATGGACATCACTTGAGGGTGCACTCCGGCACAGAAATGGTGTATATAAGAGAAAAAAGGACTGCTGGTCAAGGGAATGGCATTAAAGTTGCTGGATCAGCCACCGGAAAGATATTGGACCCACCGGATGAAGCCCGGTGTCTTTCCGGTGGCTGATCCAGTGACTTTAATGCCATTCCCTTGATCTGCAGTCCCTTTTTCTCTTATATACACCATTTCTGTGCCAGAGTGCACCCTCAAGTGATTTCCTTATGACTTTCCATAACCCCACGTGAGATTTCCAAGTGACGCCTGGCTGTTTGACGGTTCTATTGGATCCCCTACTAAAGGTAGCCATTCCCTGCTCCATATATATTTAGGCTTGAATATATGGGTTCTCTGGTAAGCCTTTCATCTAGGTGGTGACGGATCTCACTGGGACTTGCATGTCATTCACTTGAATCCACCGTTTGTTCCCTGAAATACCAGCTCTATTTGAACAATAATGATAAACTTTTTTGTTGCACCTTTGCACATCTCTTTCCACTTGTTGAAATTTTTTTGAATTATTCACGGACTAGTGCACATTTTATTATAGATTAACTCATTTTTGGTATACTATTTTCATTTTAATTTTTTTGCACATCCTTTTTTAACTCCATAATTATTTGAGCTTTTTTAGACTAATTGCATGTGACATATTATGGATGAATTCTGAGTCAATTTGGAATTGTTGCACCTAGCACTTTATCTAGTTGGTTCATCTGATTTTATATTACATATTTATTCTTCATTATTTTCAGGTTTGAGCGCTACAATTTTGGTATATACAACTTTTGTTAGAATGTCTTGCAGATGTGATAAGTCTGGATCTCATATAGCCATTGGTTTTATTGTCTTGTCTATTATGTATACGTCACACAAGAATAATTGTGCTATGTCTGTAGACTGGCTTTCATTTTGATAAGTGAACCCATATCTTGTAGAAATGAGAAGGACAGTCAAGACAAGAACATGTTCCTGAGATGTGTTAGCGAACTGGTGATCGAGAGCCGGGAGGTACCCATGTTCACTTTCTTTAATGACTGACTGACTGACTGCATTTAATGTCTGTAACAAAATCCTCAATTGCTTTGCATTATTTTGCAGTTTGACATGCTGCTGGGAAAACTAGAGAATGATGGCACCAGAAAGGTAACTTGCTACATAATCCTGACCCCGCACCTAAAAAAACAAACAAAAAAAAAACGAAAAAAACGCTACATTTAACTTGTGGCTCCAAAAACAGACGTGTTTTTTGTATTTATTTTGCTTTCATCTACTGCCAACTTCCCAAAAGATCTAGTTAGCCTGGGGAAAGTCCCATTGTGCCTCAGGCACATGTACTGTATGCTACTTGTTAATGACCACATTGCTTGGCATATGTATTGTCTTATAAGTATGTGAACATTAATGTATAGCAGGATTTAACAGTTCTAGATATGATTTTTTTTTTGCATTATTTTGTTTTGACAGCCTGGTGCAATTGATAAATTTACAAGAGACACAAAACCAATTATTAGTGAAGTGGCATCTGTGGCAGAACAGAAGGGCTTGTTCGAGGAAGCAGCTAAACTCTATGAGTTGGCCAAGGTAGTGTGTGTGTGTGTGCACATTTTTTTTTTGTAATGTGTAATTCAATTATTCAGTAATATTTATGTGTAATTTGAAGGAGAATTCCAAGAGAAACTGAAATGAAAATCTGTGTCAGATTTCCTACTGCTTCTCTTAAAGATAATGGCATGTAGGCACTTCCAATGTACTTGGTGAAATGGTCATTGTGGACTTCAGTTGTCAGGATGCAGTCTTGTCTACAATTAAATCCCTTGTATTTAAAGAAGTCTCAGCAGTAATATAATTTTGCCAGTTGCTCCAGAAAGGAAATGCGCAACCAATCAGCAGAAAAGCTCCTCTTTGCATCTTGTATTTTTGTCTGTGTGCTCCACCTCCTGTATAAGACTCTGTTTGTGGATGTTTCTGTGGGGGCAGTTCCAGAAAAGCCCAGTAGCTACTGCCCCTTATGCTAGTTCCTTCTGCAGTCTTTCTTCTTCCACCACCCCCTGCTGCCAATCTCTCTTTCTCTTGTTCTCTTTTCTCCTGGGCACCAGTATACAGGTCTCTACCTTCTGCATTCATGTCTCCTCCCCACCTTCCTCTGTAAGTCACATTCTTCTCCTCTTGTTCTCTTCTCTGCCGACACCTGTATATACAGTCTCTTGCCTCCTTTAGTCCTTTCCCTCATCTCCCTCTGCCAATCTCTTCGTTGTCGTCATCCTTCTGTCATTCACCTTGCATGAACTGCTTCAAGATACAAAACACATTTCTCCTATCGTTCACTGACAGACGCAGCTCTCCATTACGTGTGGGGTTTATGCTGGTTCCCCCAGGCGGAGGTCGCCCAATGGGCTTCCAAGAAGCGCCCCCCCCCCCCCCCTTATTCGTCAGTGGAGGATTCGGACCCGGACTTAGCCTCTGGGGTCTCAGAGATCCCAGTGGACCTATCGGACAGGGACCTGGTCCCATCGGACGGCGAGGAGGATCAAGGGGCGGCGGCTGCGCGCGAAAAAGCGCTGGCATTCGCACTACGCTGCAATTGAGCCAGGATGCTGAGTCGCAGACATCTGCGTCTGTGTGTGTGGGTCCTCTAGGGCCCCCAAGGCTTACCCCTACAATCAGTTTTTTGATTGTTTCCTTTACCGTGAATGTCAACGTCCGCAGCTTTCCATTTCGCTGTCAAAACGTTTCGCTGCTTGCTATCCCTTTGAGGAAAGCTTCTTAAGAAAATGTGAATCACCGGTGGTGGACCCACCGATAGCTCGCCTTAGTAAGGCGACGAATATCCCTTTGGAGGGGTCTCCCTCTTTAAAGGATCCTGCTGATAGGAAAACAGAGGCACTTTTAAAGTCGCTCTTCCTGATGGCAGGTTCTGCCGTGCGACCAGCCCTGGCGTCCGCCATGGCGGCTCAACACCTATCTGAGCGTATGGAGGAGCTCAAATCCGACCTGGAATGCGGCCGCCTGATGGAGGCGCCGCAGAGGGCTGAGTTCTTGCTCCAAGGGTTCAAGTACCTTTGTGATGCGGCAGTTGATTTACTGCCTATGTTATCAAAGATAGCGATTTTTGCTGTTATCCTCAGAAGGATACTCTGGTTGCGTTCTTGGTCTGGCGACCATGCTTCCAAAAAATCTCTTGCAGACCTCCCCTTTCAGGGTGGTCGTCTATTTGGTCCACGTTTGGATGAGATCATTAAAGATTTTACGGGAGGTAAGAGTACCTTTCTGCCGGAGCCCCGGAGGCGCGAGTTTCGCCGTAGACAGGGGCCTCCTCCCTCAGGGCAAAAAAGTTTTTTTTTTTTTTCGTGCCCCGAGCGCTCCAGGAAAAGGGACCCGTCCCGGTAAGGTCGCTGCTGGGGCCGGTAAGCGACAGTGGCAGCGCAAAACCGACAAGGCGGAAGACAAGCCTTCCTCAGCCTGATGGGTTGCCCCCACCCGGTTTTCGGGTGGGGGGACGTCTTCTGGGGTTCGCAGAACGGTGGCTGGCTCACATTCCCGATCGTTGGGTCCGGGAAGTGGTGTCCGCCGGGTACAGGATAGAGTTCAACACCCTACCCCCAGACAGGTTCTTCCCATCAAACTTGGGTCTCCCGCAGGATCGCCGGGAGGCCCTTTTCGGGGTTGTTCAAGCACTTTCAGACCAGGGGCTAATTGTGCCAGTACCTCTAGCAGAAAGGCTTCGAGGTTTCTATTCGAATCTGTTCGTGGTCCCCAAAAAGGGGGGGGGTTCGGCCAGTGCTGGACCTAAAGGCCCTGAACGGGTATGTCAGAACGCGGAAGTTCCGGATGGAATCTTATCCACTCGGTTGTGGCCGCCCTTCATCAGGGGGAGTTTCTGGCGTCTCTGGACATCAGGGATGCGTACCTCCCATGTACCCATTTGTCCACGGCATCAACGCTTCCTGCGATTCGCAGTGGGAGACCTTCACTTTCAATTCGTGGCACTCCCTTTCGGTCTGGCCTCAGCACCCCAGGTTTTCACAAAACTGCGAGCCCCGGTGTTAGCGTTGCTACGACAGAGGGGCATTGTGGTGGTAGCCTACCTAGACGATCTGCTTGCCTCGGCTCTGGAGGAAAATGTGAGGATCACAATGACCTCGCTGCAGGATTTCGGCTGGTTACTCAACCTGCAGAAGTCGTCGGTATCGCCAACCAATCGCCTGGAGTACCTGGGTCTGATTTTGGACACAGCGCAGGCGAAGGTGTTCCTCCCCCCAGCCAAGCTGCAGTCGGTAGTGCGAACTGTTCTGTCGCACCGTCGGTCCTCATTACGATTCTGTATGCGGGTGCTGGGGCTCATGATATCGTCTTTCGAGGCGATACCATTTGCCCAGAGTCACACGCGTCTGCTTCAGCGAGCAATTCTGGCTCGTGGGACAGGTTGCCTCGGTCCTTTGGACCTTCTGATTCGCCTGGGCTCTCAGGCAAGGGCGTCTCTGACCTGGTGGCTTCGAGACTCGGGGGAAGTCTTTTCTGCCCCTCCAGTGGGTGATCATCACCACGGATGCCAGTCTTTCAGGCTGGGGAGGGGTCCTGGGACAGCTGTCTGCCCAGGGCCGTTGGTCAGCACAGGAGGCCCGCCTCCCCATCAATGTGCTGGAACTAAGGGCAATCAGATTGTGCCTATCTCACTGGACAGTGAGATTGCAGGACCGTCCGGTCCGAATTCAGTCAGACAATGCCACAGCAGTGGCATATGTGAACCATCAGGGCGGCACGAGAAGTCCAGCAGCTGCTGCGGAGGCAGCTCTGATACTGCATTGGGCGGAACATCACATTCCGGCAATCTCTGCCATTTACATTCCAGGGGTGGAGAACTGGCAGGCGGATTTTCTCAGTCGCCAGACATTGGACCAGGGAGAGTGGTCCCTCCACCCGGAGGTGTTCAACCAGATTTGCCGCAGATGGGGGACGCCAGACGTGGATCTCATGGCGTCCCGGTTCAATCACAAGGTGGAGACCTTTGTGTCCAGAACGAAGGATCCGCTGGCGGTGGCCACGGACGCTCTGGTGGCCCCCTGGGGTCGTTATCAACTTCTGTATGCCTTCCCTCCGATAAAACTACTGCCGCGACTGATCCGCAGGATAGTGGCAGAGGGAATGCCAATAATCCTGGTGGCTCCAGATTGGCCTCGGCGCACGTGGTACGCTGACGTGGTGCAAATGGTGGCAGACGCTCCTTGGCGGCTTCCGCTGAGAGACGATCTTCTGTCTCAGGGGTCCATCTTGCACCCTTCTTTACCCTCTCTGGCTTTGATGGCTTGGCTATTGAGTCCCAGGTGCTAAGAGACAGGGGAGTCGCTGAATCGGTGATTCCTACTTTGTTGAAGGCTCGCAAGTGTACCTCTTGCAAGATTTACCACCGCACCTGGAAGGCTTATATAGCTTGGTGCGAGGCGGAGGGTCATAACCCTTGCTCTTATGAAGTATCAAGGGTCCTGACTTTTTTGCAACAGGGTCTGAACAAAAATCTGGCTTTGAGTACTCTTAAGGGCCAGATATCGGCTCTGGCAGTTCTTTTTCAGAGACCTTTGGCATCACATTCCTTGATTCGTACCTTTGTTCAAGGTGTACGACATGTGGCGCCTCGGGTGAAGGTTCCGTTGGCGCCCTGGGATCTAAATTTGGTGCTTTCTGTACTTCAGAAACCACCTTATGAGAGAATCGGGGAGATTCCTTACAACTGCTTTCGCAGAAGGTGGCCTTTTTAGTGGCCATCACCTCTGCCAGACGGGTGTCTGAATTAGCAGCACTCTCGTTCAAGTCTCCCTACCTAGTCCTGCATAAGGATAAGGCGGTCTTGTGACCCTCGCCTTCTTTTCTTCCAAAAGTGATTTCTTCTTTTCACATTAATGAAGATATTATTCTTCCTTCATTGTGTCCTTGTCCATCGCATCCAAAAGAAATTGATTTACATGCCTTGGATGTAGTGAGGGCCTTAAAAGTGTATTTGTCTACTACAACTTCTTTTCGAAAAGCTGAAGATCTGTTTGTGTTGCCTGAGGGTCCGCGCAAAGGTTTGGCGGCCTCCTCAGCTACGATTTCTCGTTGGATCAGACAGACGTGACCCATGCATATTCTGTCAGGGGCAAGGTCCCCCCTTTTCCGGTCATGGCTCATTCTACCCGGGCTGTTAGCACTTCCTGGGCTTTTAGACACCAGGCCTCGGTGTCACAGGTGTGCAAGGCGGCCACTTGGGCCTCGGTTCACACTTTCACTAAGTTTTTTACAAAGTTGATGTGTTTGCATCTTCAGATGCTGCTTTTGGCCGCAAAGTTTTGCAGGCGGCAGTGTAGGCGCGTCTGGCGCCTCCTTAGAGGTTCTGTTGGGTACTGTTGTTAGCGTTTGCCCACCCCCCTTTTTTACACAGCTTGGGGAGATCCCCACACGTAATGGAGAGCTGCGTCTGTCAGTGCACGATGGGAGAAAAAGGGATTTTATTAAAACTTACCATAAAATCCTTTTCTCCGAGTTCACTGACAGATGCAGCACCCACCCCTCTGTGCTCTGTGTTTGTACGGCTTATGTACGAACTGGTGAGCTATTCCATAGAGGGGGTTTATCTGGGAAGAGGGGACGGCCCCACTGGGAGGGGTCAGCTGTTTCTTTTCCCTGCCTAGTTAACTCCTAGTGGAACCAGCATAAACCCCACACGTAATGGAGAGCTGCGTCTGTCAGTGAACTCGGAGAAAAGGATTTTACGTTAAATTTTAATAAAATCCCTTTATCTCCTGCGCTCGAAGGTGGGCCCAACAGTGGTGCTTGTCTAGGCTCTTGTCCTGGCAAGTCTGGATAAGTACCGCCTTGCTTCCCTCAAAAGACTGGGGATGTCTAAATGCACTGAAATCATAAGAAATAGAACACAGAGAGCACGGGCCTAGTGCATTATCCTCAGTAAAAATATTTAATGAATAAAAAAACGATATACTCACAAAAGTATGCTTGTCTTACAGCATTACAAACAAACAGCAGCTTTCCATCCACTGTATAGTCTATAGCGGGGATATGCAATTAGCGGACCTCCAGCTGTTTCAGAACTACAAGTCCCATGATGCATAGCAAGACTGACAGCCACAAGCATGACACCTAGAGGCAGCGGCACGATGGGACTTGTAGTTTTACAACAGCTGGAGTTCCGCTAATTGCATATCGCTGGTATATAGAATAACAGATGGAATGTCCCGCAGCAGAACTGGCTAAGGCATTTCAAGGTTTCGCTTCTTCCTCAGCTAGTTCTCTGAGGAAGAGGTTAAACCTCAAAATGTGTTAGCCTATTCTGCTGCGGGACATTCCATCTGTTTTGCTATAGACTATATCGTGGATGGAAAGCTGCGGTTTGTAATGCTGTAATGCACGCATACTTTTGTGAGTATATATGTCTGTTTTTTTTTTTTTTTTTTTTATTCATTAGAGATTTTTATTGCGGGTAATGCATTAGGCCTGCGCGCCCTCTGTTTTTTTTTTTTTTTGCATGAACTGCTGCCCGGGACAGACTGTGTCGCCTCAGAACTAATTCAGTATTCATCTCCTTGTGAGCACTGTGGTCAAACAGCACGCTATCAACCCTGCTAGCTCCAGATCCAGACCACCTAAAAAGACGGGACAAAGTGCTGCATGCGCTTTGTCCCCTAAGGTACAGAAGGAACTAAGGACAACTTTGAGACTTCTTTAAAACAATGAACTTGGTCTATTGGGACTTAAAGTGATGTTAAATGCAAGTTTCTTTTTTTTTTTTTTTTTTTGGTTTTTTTTTTTTTTGGTTTTTTTATAGCAAACATGTCATACTCACCTACCCTGTGCAATGGTTT
>BLSH010121841.1:1324045-1344688 GCA_018402905.1 Glandirana rugosa | reverse complement strand
TTCCCTTTTTACCCTAATACCGCCACGATAAGTCTTAAACGTTCGATTATCTGATATTTAACTCATTTTTTTGAACTCAATCTGAATGGCCATTGAGTAAAAGACCCTTCAGAAAATTGGGGATGTGTTTCCTGTCCGGAGGGGAGGAGCCCAAGGTCTCAGAGGCTGTCCTGGAAGACTTCCCAGAAAATGAGTTACCGGTAAGTCTAACTCAAGTTTTTTTACTCAATTTATAGTCTATTAGCTTGCAAATTCTGAATAGCACCGCCATAATCCCATTTTTCCCTTACCCCTCCCCTTTCCAACCCCCCCCTCTTTTTTCTTTTATTGAACTGACAGAGTGATTGGTACCAATTGGTTCATTCATAATTGAAGCATTTTAAACTGTTTTTACTATACTTCCATTTCTGAATGAATGGGAGGCTCGGTACCCAACTATTCCTGTCCATTCATTCTGTGTAGCTGAGGTTTGTTTAGACCCCTGGTATCTCATCAAAGCCCCCAACAGAGCTCCTAAACAAATAGTAAAAAAATAATAATAAAATTGTAAAAGAAATAAAATGAAATGGTAAAAAAATAATAAAATAAAAATGAAAAACTACTGACACCAGTGAGGGAACTATCAGAATTGCAAAGGTTGCAATTGCGACCGGGCCCTGGCATTTTACCACCATGGGGAGGGCAGAAGATGGCAGTAAAGGGGTCTGCTGCGGGACCGTAATAAAGGGAACCACGATAGGAGTAAAGGGCCCCAGGATCAGCAAGAAGAGGGAAGGGGCCTGGTCAGGGGGGCCCTTCATAATTTCTTGCACCGAGGCCCTGAAGGGTCTAGTTACGCCTCTGACCAGGTGAGATGTATTATCTGTCTTTCAGGATGTGAAGACGGCACGGACACCACAACTCTGCCCTGCAGTCATCAATTCCACACCAGCTGCATCGAGCTATGGCTGCAGCAGAGCAGGACCTGTCCTCTGTGCCGGGCTGCTGTTCCCATCCCACAACAGCCCCTAAGACTGCGCATTGAACGCTTACTCAACATTGAAGGCCTGAGCAACAACTACTGGTTTTCCATTATTGCTGTTGTTGAAAATGATGGTCGATATCTGGTTCTAATGCCTGTAGTTGGCAATATGTGGGTCTTCAGACTTTAGGGGGGCCAGACTGCCCAGTGAGAGTAAACCATGCCACATCTTTGGTATTAGGGGGAGAAATAGTTGGTGTCAGTGGGAGGAATAGTGCCCAATATTTGTTGTCAGTGGAAGAAATTATACCCCATCATTGGTGTAAGTAGAAGGAATAGTGCCCCATCATTAGAGTCAGCAGAAGGAATAGTGCCATTGTTGGTGTCAGTGGCAGGAATGTTGCCCCATTGTTGGTGTCAGTGGCAGAAATGTTGCCCCCTTGGTGTCAGTGGAAGGAATAGTGCCCCATTGTTGGTGTCAGTGGCGGAAATGTTGCCCCATTGTTGGTGTCAGTGGCAGAAATGATGCCCCATTGTTGGTGTCAGTGGAAGGAATAGTGCCCTATCATTGGTGTCAGTGGAAGAAATAGTGTCCCATCGTTGGTGTCAGTGGCAACAATTATGCCCCCTCGTTGGTGTTAGTAGCAGGAATAACACCTTAAGGGCCAGAAAAAGTCCTTCGGAAATTAGGGTGGGGGGGCAAACTGTGCCCAATGGGAGTAAACAAAGCCATATCTTTGGTATTAGGAGGATGAATAGTTGGTGTCAGTGGGAGGAATAGTGCCCAATTTTTGTTGTCAGTGGAAGGAATTCTACCCCATCGTTGGTGTCAGTGGAAGGAATAGTGTCCCATTGTTGGTGTCAGTGGAAGAAATAGTGCCTCATCATTGGTGTCAGTGGAAGGAATATTGCCCCATCGTTGGTGTCAGTGGAAGAAATAGTGCCTCGTCATTGGTGTCAGTGGAAGGAATAGTGTCCCATCTTTGGTGTCAGTGGAAGAAATAGTGCCCCATAATTGGTGTCAGTGGAAGGAATAGTGTCCCATTGTTGGTGTCAGTGAAAGGAATTATGCCCCATCTTTGGTGTCAGTGGAAGGAATAGTGTCCCATTGTTTGTGTCAGTGGAAGGAATTATGCCCCATCTTTGGTGTCAGTGGAAAGAATAGTGTCCCATTGTTGGTGTCAGTGGAAGGAGTAGTGCCCCCTCATTGGTGTCAGTGGAAAGAATAGTGTCCCATTGTTTGTGTTAGTGGAAGGAATTATGCCCCATCTTTGGTGTCAGTGGAAGAAATAGTGTCCCATTGTTTGTGTCAGTGACAGAAATGATGCCCCATTGTTGGTGTTAGTGGCAGGAATAATGCCTCAAGGGCTGGATAAAGGCAAGCAAGGGGCCGCAGCCTGGAGACCACTGTACTAGTTAAAGATTTGAAAAAAGTATAACAATGTATAATGTAAGAATAACATCTTTCCTGCATACAGGAGGCTTCTAGAAGTTTTATAGTAATTGTTTTTTTTTTTTTTAAATGCATAAAATATACATGCATAGAAATAACATATTTTATTTTTGTACAGGATAGTGGCATAGCTCCCAACTGTCCCTGATTTGGAACAAAATCCCTCTATCCTCATTTGTCCCTCATTATGGTCTGAGCCATAAAGTTGTATACAAAATTCATTACTTATCTATCACCGTTTCCCAGTGCTAAACTTTTCATCCAATTTCTAAATTGCTGCATTTCGAAATCCCAAAAGCCAGTATAAAGGAAATAATAGTAGTGGTAAAAAAAACACTTGTGGGTTTAACCAATCATTTTTGTTTTGTACATTTTTCCTTTTAAGGGAGTGTGACAGGGGGCATGCCCTATGCCTGCATACTTTTGCTAATTGGTGTCCCTCATCCCCATCTCAAAAAGTTGGGGAGTATGTAGTGGTAATGACAGTCCCCCCCATTGTTGGTGTCAGTGGCAGGAATTATGCCCCATTGTTGGTGTCAGTGGCAGGAATTATGCCCCATTGTTGGTGTCAGTGGCAGGAATTATGCCCCATTGTTGGTGTCAGTGGCCGGAATTATGCCCCATTGTTGGTGTTAGTGGCAGGACTAACATTTATTTACTGACACACACTGGTCAACATACAGTGACTGGCATGCACTGACCTACACTAACAGGACGGCCAGATGTACATAAACTGACTGCTACATGCTTTAGAGAGATGCACACAACCAAATTAGGAGAGAGTAGATTGCACACACAGATTATAGGATGAGGCCGACTACAAACATACATCCAACATTAGAGAAAGGATGACTAGCATCCAGTAGGGTAGCTTAGTGTAGATTAGTGTAGGTCCTGCCCTAGAAGAGTCTACCTTGTTGTGGTGGGCAGGCTTGGAATCTCTTGGTCAAAAGTGGGTCGGTGAATGGCAGAGAGGATCACCAGATCTTCACTTTTGGCCAACTGATTTCACCAAAGGACTCTTGGTTTAACCACTTCAATACCGGGCACTTAGAACTAGTGGTGCATCGAATGGAAATTTTGGTGCCGAAACTGACAGTTTTTAAAAAATATTTATATTTTTATATACAATTGTCATATGCAGCCTACCTGTGCCTGGGCACTGACAGGCGGCACTGATTGTTGCTGATATGTGGCACTGATTGGAAGCACTGATAGGCAGCACTGATTGGCACTGACAGGTGCCACTGGCTGGCACTGACAGGTGGCACTGGATGGTACTGGCAGGTGACACTGACAGGCGGCACTGGATGGTACTGGCAGGTGGCACTGGGTTGTACTGGCAGGTGGCACTGATTGGCACTGACAGGTGGCACTGGATGCTGTTGGCAGTTGGCACTGACAGGTGGCACTGGATAGTACTGGCAGGTGGCACTGATTGGCACTGGATGTTACTGGCAGGTGGCACTGACAGGTGGCCCTGGATGGTACTGGCAAGTGTCACTGACAGGTGGCACTGGATGGCACTAACAGGTGGCACAGAATGGTACTGGCTGTAACTAGCAGAAGAGATCAGTAGATGCACAGAGCATGCTGCTTGTAGGAGCCGATCTGTGCATGAAACTGTGACCTAATTACACTGGAATGCAGAGAATGCTGAGAGAGAGCTGCCAGATTTTCACTGAGATCGGAGGTGGGCGGGACTGAACAGCTAACACCAGGGCCTGCCCACCTCTCGACATCAAGTTGAAAATCTGGGATACCAATCACCATCTCCCCGGTTGGACAACGGAAAGCTCTTTTTGATATAAAAGCTATGTATATATATTTGTGACATATCATGTAACGTATTTGCTTGATCATATGATCCCAATATATGCTACTCAAGGTGTGCCGAATTGGGCGCCCCTTTTTTAGAATAAATATAATATTCTTTTTGACATATCTGACTTCAGTGTGTGATATTGCTGCCTATAAAGTCCCACCAAGGGGGTCAATCTCTTATCTAATATACATTGATGAGCACTGGAAGGCGGCATTTGATGGGGAATGGTAGGCTGCATTTGATGGGCACTGATGAGGCTGCATTGATGCATTGATCTCTTGTATAATATCTGCAGTCTCTGACCATCTCCTGTACTATGTCTGCAATCTCTGACCATCTCCTGTAGTATGTCTGCAGTCTCTGACCATCTCCTGTATCATGTTTGCAGTCTCTGACCATCTCTTGTACTATGTCTGAATTCTCTGACCATCTCCTGTACCATGCCTGCAGTCTCTGACCCTCTCCTGTACTATGTCTGCATTCTCTGGCCATCTCCTGTACCATGCCTGCAGTCTCTGACCATCTCCTGTAGTATGTCTGCAGTCTCTGACCATCTCCTGTAGTATGTCTGCAATCTCTGACCATCTCCTGTAGTATGTCTGCAGTCTCTGACCATCTCCTGTATCATGTTTGCAGTCTCTGACCATCTCCTGTACTATGTCTGCAGTCTCTGACCATCTCCTGTAGTATGTCTGCAATATCTGACCATCTCCTGTAGTATGTCTGCAGTCTCTGACCATCTCATGTATCATGTCTGTTGTCTGACCATCTCCTGTACCCTGTCTGTAGTCTCTGACCATCTCCTGTATCTTGTCTGCAGTCTCTGACCATCTCCCATATCATGTTTGCAGTCTCTGACCATCTCCTGTACTATGTCTGCAGTCTCTGACCATCTCCTGTACTATGTCTGCAGTCTCTGACCATCTCCTGTACTAGGTCTGCAATCTCTGACCATCTCCTGTACCATGTCTGCAGTCTCTGACCATCTCCTGTACTATGTATGCAGTAAGTCTGTGGGCTCTTTTAAACAGACTCTCTAACAGAAGCCCTCTCCATGTCCATGGCCCCCCTCCAGGTCCCATTAGAGTACTCTGCTTCTGTCCCTGTATTTTGCTTATTGTTAAGAGATCATGAGAGGAACACAGGGTAACAAAGACTCCTTAGGGGAGCATCTCTGTGTTTGAGTCCTGCCATAGAAACATTTGTAAAGGGGAGGGGTTAGTCAGATGGCCACGCCCATGTGGAGGTGCCAGAAATATTTCTGCACCCATGCATCTGTGACCCTAGGTTCGGCCCTGCATCCCAGTCAGCGGAGCCTCCGGGCTGCATGTTGTGCACAAAGCAGCTGGGCTGACCCTTTAGCCAGCAGCCGCCCATTCAGTTTGCAGAATGGTGGGGGGCGGAGACTAGAGGTCAGCTGAATTGTGACTGAAGTGGGAGGGGCTGGAGGAGACCCCATCTCCTCATCTTGGCATAGGTGTCACTGCCGCCAGACACCACAGAGCCCAATGCACAGTAAGTACAACTGCCTGTAATCTTATCCTCCCCAGCACTGCAGCTGACCCCCCCCCCCAGCACTGCCACTGACCCCCCTCCCAGCACTGCTACCCCAGCACTTCCACTGACCCCTCCTCCCAGCACTGCCCCTGATCACACTCCCCCACCAGCAGGGGGACACTTTTTAACCCCCAAGAAGGGGTTAAAAAGGGGTTAAAAGTGTCTATGACGTGGATGGTTTTTTTTTTTTGGGGGGGGGCAGCACTTCAACCTTGGACCCAGGCAGCACAATGTCTTGGGCCAGCCCTGAATGCAGCCATACCAGTGTCCCCAGCAATGCAGCCATATCAGTGTCCCCAGCAATGCAGGCTTACCAGTGTCCCCAGGAATACATTCTTATCCAGTGCCCCTAGCAATGCAGCCTTACCAGTGTCTCCAGTAATGCAGCCTCATCAGTGTCCCCAGCAATGCAGCCTTACACATGAATAAGGTTTGATATAAACCATTCCATTGTAGCGCTGGCTGTATATTTAGGGTAGTTGTCCTGCTGGAAGGTGAACCTCCACCCCAGTTTCAAGTCTTTTACAGACTCTAACAGGTTTTCTTCTAAGATTGCCCTGCATTTGGCTCCATCCATCTTCCCTTCAACTCTGACCAGCACCCCTATCCCTGCTGAAGAAATTCATCCGCACAACATGATACTGCCACCACCATGTTTCACGGTGGGGATGGTATGTTCAGGGTAATGTGCAGTGTTCGTTTTCCGCCACACATAACATTTTGCTTTTAGGCCAAAAAGTTTAATTTTGTCTCATCTGACCAGAGCACCTTCTACCACATGTTTGCTGTGTCCCCCACGTGGCTTCTCGTAAACTGCAAACTGGACTTCTTATGGCTTTCTTTCAACAATGGCTTTCTTCTTGCCACTCTTCCATAAAGGCCAGATTTGTGGAGTGCGCGACTAAGACCTCGTACACACTATTAGATTTTCTGCAGATTTTTGTCTTCAAATTTACCAAAACCATGTGGTGCAAGGACCTGCCTGATTGCATAGATTGCATACAAATTCAAACTCTTAAGGTTTGACCCCATATTATAGGTTTTTGATAAATCTGAAGACAAAAATCTGCAGAAAATCTAATAGTGTGTATGGGGTCTAATAGTTGTCCTGTGGACAGATTCTCCCACCTGAGCTGTGGATCTCTGCAGCTCCTCCAGAGTTGCCACCTCTTGGCTGCTTCTCTGATTAATCCTCTCCTTGCTTGGCCTGTCAGTTGAGGTGGACGGCCATGTCTTGGTAGGTTTGCAGTTGTGCCATACTCTTTCCATTTTCAGATGATGGATTGAACAATGCTCCGTGAGATCTTCAAAGCTTGGGATATTTTTGGAATAACCTACCTCTCCTATAAACTTATCCACAACTTTATCCCTGACCTGGTCTGGTGTGCTGCTTGGCCTTCATGATGCTATTTGTTCACTAAGGTTCTCTAACAAAGCTCTGATGGCTTCACAGAGCAGTTGCATTTATACTGAGATTAAATGACACACATGTGGACTTTATTTACTAATTAGGTGATTTCTAAAGGCAATTGGTTCCACTAGGTTTTAGTTAGGGGTATTAGAGTAAAGGGGGCTGAACACAAATGCATGCCACACTTTTCACATATTTATTTTGAAAACCATTTATCATTTTCCTTCCACTTCACAATTATGTGCCACTTTGTGTTGGTGTATCATATACAATCCCAATAGAATACATTTACATATTTGGTTGTAACATGACAAAATGTGGAAAATGTCAAGGGGTATGAATACTTTTTCAATGCACTGTAAGGAGCATTTCTTCATTGAGAGCCTACTTAAGAGGTCCATTCAGTTTGAATTTGACAGGACAACTGATCTTAGACTGAATTCCAAATCTGAAGCCTGTGTATACCATTTTGTATATGGCCATACTACTGTATATGCAATAAAGAGGCAATACAGCAACTTCCCCATGTTTTTTAATTGTCAGAAGATAAATAATATCAATGAACCAGGTCTACAGAAGGGAAAACAGCTTGAATAAAAAGGGTCTTATTCTTGAGTTTCCACTCTGTGAATAGGGCAGCAAGGAAGCACAGAAAAGGTCGGTACCAACCTTGATAGGGAAGTATATGAATGGGCAACGTTTGGGAAATGTATTTGGTACTTGACACACCTTTAACACAACAGTCTGTTTATATTTTATATCATTTAACCCTATGGTAAAGTGAGGTTGTCAAGCACACATAGCATGCCAGCACTCCAACACAAACATAGCTCCCAGTTGTCCCTTATTTGAAGGGATTGTCCCTCTTTTGGAACCAAACCCTCCTATCTTCCTCAGTTGTCCCTCTTTTTGGTCTGATGGATAGAATTTTATAGATCAGGGGTAGGCAACCTTAACCACTTGCCGACCGCCAATCGGCAATTGACGGCGGCAAAGTGGCTCTGTAACGCGGATCGCCGTCATATGACGGCGGCCGCGTGATCGCGCCTAGTGAGCGCGCGCGCGCCGCCGGAGGCGCGCCCGCACGATCACTGTGTTCGGGGAGGGCCGGGGAGCGGGTGCGGCGGCTTCGATTGCCGCCGGCTACCCGCGATGGCCCCCATGGAGTGAAGGAACGGAGGTCCGTGTAAGTAAACACGGACCTCCGTTCTGTGAAGGGGGAAGGGCTGTGATCACAGCCTTCCCGTATATGAAGGCTGTGACCACTTCCCTTCCCCAGCTAGGGCAGTCCCCCCACAGTTAGAACACGCCCAGGGAACATACTTAACCCTTAGAGTGCCCCCTGCAGGTTAACACCTTCACTGCCAATGGCATTTACACAGTAATCAGTGCATTTTTATAGCACTGATCGCTGTATAAATGCCAATGGTCCCAAAAAAGTGTCAAAATGGTCCGACATGTCCGCTGAAATATCGCAGTACCGCTAAAAATCGCAGATCGCCGCCATTAATAGTAAAAAATAAAAAAAAATAAAAACCCCAAAAATGAATTCTCATCATCCGTAAACGCGACCACTTTTGCGCAAACCAATCAATAAACGCCGATTGCGTTTTTTTTATCGCAAATATGAGGAAGAATATAAATCGCCCAAAAACGGTGAAAAAAAATGTTTTTTTATATTTTTTTTTTGGATTTGTATTTTAGCAAAAAGTAAGAAATTTGTTGTTTTTTTTGCAAAATTGTCGCTCTTCTTTTGTTTATAGCGGCGATCAGAAATGACGCAGAGGGGATCAAATACCACCAAAAGAAAGCTCTGTTTGTGGGAAAAAAAGGACGCAAATTTCGTTTGGGTACAACGTCGCACAACCGCGCAATTTTCAGTTAAAGCGACACAGTGCCGAATCGCAAAAAGGGCTCCGGTCCTAAAGCTGGAAATCCTTCCGGTCCTTAAGTGGTTAAAGAGGTGGAGATCTACCTGAACAATATGGGAGAAGTCAAAGATCACCAGGCACAGTGTCGCCTCCTCACACCTGATTTAAACCTCAAATTGCTGTACTACCGTGTTGCAATCGTGTGCATTGCACAGCAATCATGGGTTTAAATCAGGTGGTGAAGAGGCAACATATTGCCCCCTCACCACCTGTCAAACACGCTCAGATTGTTTTTCCTTCTGCACTTGTGAATAAGCCCTTAGTTGCATTTGGCAGCAGCACCCTTAGGGCTCATTTACACAGGTGGGGGGTGGTTCACAGGCATGGTTTTACCGCCCTCAGTTCCTACCCCCTTGTTGCTTTTGGTGGGTGCTACTGCCTTCATACCTTGAATGGGTCATGTTTGGCAGGTGCTACACCCACCAACCATGACAGGGCGTATAACTCTTGCTGTAACATGTGTAAACCCCTGGCCACTGCAGCAAAAGGAGGTGTGGTTGGGGCAGAGGTGGTAAAAACGCACCTTAACTATGGGGTTTTACCACCCCCCCAAACTACAGATGTAAATTAACCCTTGCTGTTCTGAGCCCCCTATAAGGCTGCTTTCACACTGATGCGCTGCAGTTTGCCTGCACCACGGGTGCAGCGCAGTGCATCTGCCACTTTCCAGGGTTAGATGCACCTTGCCACAGACTTCTATTATATCCTGCAGGTATGGTGCACTTTCTGAAAGCGAACCACATCTCCTGCATTCAGAAAGTGCACCAAACCCACAGGATATAATGGAAATCTATGGCTAAGCGCAGCAAACCCACAGGAAAGCTGCAGGTACACTGCAATTCACCCGCAGCGTTGATAAACCGCAGCACATCAGATTGAAAGCAGCCCTATACTATTATACCCAGTGTATTGCTTCACAATGACCTGAAGATCTCTTCTTTCCTGCTGCTGGCACCTCTCTGGAGACCGCTAGCCAGTATAAGAGGTGGAGTGCAGTTGGCATCACTCCACATGGGACAGGTGCCAGCGCTATAGGCACCGGCTTATGGGGCTCTGGCTCCCTACTACAGCTCCAACTTTACAAGTACTACCTCTGCATTGCACTCTGCTTAATGCTCTGGCATGGCGGGTCAGCAAGCCCAGACCGCCATCTACCAGTCATCTGTCCGCCATCTACTGGTTGCTGGCCCTGTTACAGACTTTTTGCTTAAAGGTGACCCTCATTCCCATATCAGAAACCTGTGAATTGACCCTTATGCCCCATTTATACAGAGATAGCAATGGAAGTTCTGTATTTATTATACCTTTCTGAAAAAAATGAATGCACACATCATTAATACTGAATATTTTAAGCCTTTAATTTGCAACAGATTTTTTGTTTTGCATCTCTTATACAAAAAGGTCACATAAACATAACAGAATAACAATGAAAACATAACAGAAAAACAATCAACAAATACATTAACCACTTGACCACTGGGCACTTAAACTCTCTTCCTAACCAGGCCAATTTTCACATTTTGAATGACAATTACTCAGTCATACTACACTGTACTCATATGACATTTTTGTCCTTTTTTCACACAAATAGCGTTTTCTTTTGGTGGTATTTAATCACCAATGGGTTTTTTATTTTTTGCGCTATAAATGAAAAAAGACCGAACATTTTGTAAAAATTGCATTTTTCTTCGTTTCTGTTATAAAATTTTGCAAATTAGTAATTTTTCTTCATAAATTTTGGACATTGCTACTTATCTTTGGTAAAAATAACCCAAAATTGTATATTATTTGGTCTTTGTGAAAGTTAGAGAGTCTACAAGCTATGGTGCCATTCACTGAAAATTGATCACACCTGATGTACTGATGGCCTATCTCATTTCTTGAGACCCTAACAAGCCAGGAAAGTACAAATACCCCCCGAATGACCCCTTTTTAGAAAGTAGACAGTCCAAGGTACTTAGTAAGAGGCATGGTGAGTTTTCTGAAGTTGTCATTTTTTCCCACAATTCTTTGCAAAATTAAGATTTTTAGTTTTAATTATTTATTTTTTTCATAAAATTGTCATAATATCAGGTTATTTCTCACACACAGCATATGCATACCACAAATTACACCCCAAAACACATTCGGCTACTCCTACTGAGTATGGCGATACCACATGTGTGAGAGTTTCACAGCCTGGCCACATACAGAGGCCCAAAATGTAGGGAGCACTGTCAGGTGTTCTAGGAGCATAAATTACTCATAACATTTCTTGACTACCTATCACACTTTTGAATGCCCTGGAGCACCAGGACAATAGAAACACCCAAAAAATTACCCCATTTTGGAAAATAAACACCCCAACATATATTCTAGGAGGCATAATGAGTTTTATGTACATGTTATATTTTTCCACAAGTTTTAGGAAAATGGGGAAAGAAAATGAAAACATACTTTTTCTTACACAAATTTGTTCATTTATACAATATTTCTAACACATAGCATGTACATAGCAAAAATGACACCCCAACATATACTCTGCTACTTGTCCCGAGTATGGCGATACCACATGTGTGAGGCTTTTCCTCAGCCTAGCCACATACAGAGGCCCAACATGCATGGAGCACCATCAGGCATTCTAGGGACACACATTTCAAATCTATTTTGACTACCTATCACACTTTTGTGAGGCACTGATGGGCACTGTAGTGGCATGGATGTGGACAGATGAGCCAGGGATGGAACATGGATGTGGACGGATGAGCCAGGGATGGAGCATGGATGTGGATGGGTGAGCCAGGGATGGAACATGGACATGGATGGATGAGCCTAGGATGGCGCATGGATGTGGATGGGTGAGCCAGGGATGGAACATGGATGTGAGTGGATGAGCCAGGGATGGAGCATGGATGTTCATGAATCTGGATGGATGAGCAAGGGATGGCGCATGGATGAACCAGGGATGGATGGATGAGCCAGGGATGGAGCATGGATGAGCCAGGGTTGGATGAACCATGGACCGGTTAGCCAGGGACTGGGTGAGCCAGTGACTGGGTGGGCCAGGGACTGGGTGAGCCAGGGATTGGGTGAGCCAGGAATTGGTGAGCCAGGGACAGGTGAACCAGGGACGGGTGATCCAAGGACTGGGTGATCCAAGGACTGGGTGAGCCAAGGACTGGGCGAGCCAGGGACGGGTGAACCATGGATGGGTGGGCAAGGGACGGGTGAGCCAGAGACGGGGTGAGCCATGAACAGGTGAGCCAGGGGCGGGTGAGCCATGGAAGCCCTCCCAGAATAAGCCGACCGCGCTGTAAATGTCTTTCGACTATAGCGCAGTCGGCAAGTGGTTAAGATTGAAGCTTCCACATAGAAACTAAAATTGCATTTGCAAAATACAATAGATACAACTATTACTTACAAGTTCCTCCAATAGGAGGAGCTCTTGATTCATTTACTGCCTGGGCAGCCAGTGCTGTATGTAAGACTCCAACTATGTACACCAACCTATGTCCCCTGATCATTATGTCAGGTCTATATACAAAATGTACACATGTACAGAGAGTCCCAAAAGCCAATCAGTGAGTCAAAAAGCCAGGCTGCCTGTTATGTAATTACATATCAGTGTTCTAGCTGGCAGTATATGCTGACGCTTGTAGTTCTACTGCTACCACTGATTTCTGAAGCCTAGAGTAGTGAAATAATGTTGTATTTTTGTATTTCAAAAGCTTGTGGCATTCATGAAATGGTTAGTGTTGATAAAATTTTAAAAAAACAGGAGCTTAAAAAAATTGTCCAATCAATATTAAACATGGCCCTGAGTGTACATATCAGTCACTAAGCTCACATCCTGCTAAGCTGGTTGCCAGCAGTCTAGACATTAATGGCTGCGTGTTGAGTTATTTTGAGGGGACAGCAAATTTACACTGTTATACAAACTGTACACTCACTACTTTACATTGTAGCAAAGTGTCATTTCTTCAGTGTTGTCACATGAAAAGATATATATATATATATATATATATATATATATATATACACACATGTGATCCTGCACTTTCACCTGCAGGGGGGATGTGCACACTGCCAGCAGTCCCCTTCTGCTGTGATAATTTACAGCAGAAGCAGATCTACGGGTGCTGGGCATTCGATGTCCTCTGGTGCCTGCCGATCATCAGTAAAACAGAGAGAACTGAGATATGCCTATGGAAACAATCATGTATTCTGTCTCTGCAAAGCAGTGACTAGAATTAATCTCTTCCCCTAGTGAGAGCAGCACACAGTGTACACAAAAACACAGGTTAGGCACACAGTTAACCCTTTGATCACCCTAGATATTTAACTCCCAGACAGTGTCATTAGTAGTGACAGTGCATATTTTTAGCACTGACCACTGTATTAGTGTCACTGGTTCCCACAAAGTGTCAGTTAGTGTCTGATTGTCCACCACAATATCACATTCCTGCTATGAGTCGCTGATTGCCGCCATTACTAGTAGAAAACATACGCTTAAAAAAATCCTTAAATATATCCCACAGTTTGTAGACGATATAACCATTGCATAAGGGTCCTTTCACATGGGCAATCTGCCCATTGGACTTCGCTTTGCTCAGCAAGGGATCGATACACTTAGCAAGAGGATGACAGGTCTGCCTCCGCTCACTGTGCTGAGATGGACCTATCAGAGCCCTGCTCTCCTCTATGGGGAAATCGGATGAAAACAGAACTCCTGTTTGTTTTCATCCGATCTGCAAGACGAATGGAAATTAGGGTCCCCACCCGTCTGGATTGCATGAACAGGGTCGGATCGGATAGCGGCGGAGTCACCAGACATGTCACTGCTGACACCTGCCGCTCCATAGGAATGAATGGAGACTTAGATCAGGTCCGCCTGAAAAACTGACAGGCAGACCCGTGTTAATTTTGGCAGCATATTTTGATCCACTAAGGTCTCATACACACCGATGTTTTTTACCACCGCGTTTTTGAGCGTTTTTTTTTTTTTTTTGCAGCTCTCTATGTTATTCAATGGCCCCATACAAACGCTGACATTTTTGACCCGTGTGTATAAGGCCTAAGTCTCGTCTTAGGACAAAAATGTCATTTTAGTTTTAGTCGCATTATAGTATTTTGAATAAAGTTAATTATAGTCATATTTTAGTCATCTCAATTGTTTTAGTTTTAGTTGTATTTTAGTCAACTAAAATGTTTAGTCGACAAAATTAACACTGAGGCAGACCTGATCAGATAGCCTGTGTGAAAGGGGCCTAAACCGATCAATCAATATACATTTATTGGGATTTTATTTTACTAAAAACGTGTTGCAGAATACACATTGGACTACATTTATCAAGAAATTAGATTTTTTTTTTATTGGAAGTGTTTTATAGCAGAAACTAAAATATATAAATTGTTCAAAATTGTCAGTCCTTCTTTGTTTATAGTGCAAAAAAAAAAAAACCGCAGACGTGACCAAATACCACCAAAAGAAAGCTCTATTTGTGGGGGGAAAAAAGGACATAAATTTTATTTATGTACAGTGTCGCACGACCGCACAATTGTCAGTTAAAGTAATGCAGTGCTGTATTGCAAAAAAAGGCCTGGTCATGAAGGGGGGTAAATCTTCCAGAAGACAAGTGCTTAAGATATCCAATGTAGAAGCAGCCATACTGAGGCTCAGCACACAGACATGTTCCACTATTGTCACCATCAGATCACCCATCCTGAGAGATGACGTGCAGCAGTTGTTGGAGTGCATGCAGGCAGACAGTGAGGGGCTGGAGGAGATCAGCAATACTAATATTCCTGGAGCTGACAATTGTGTATAACACACAGCGCCTTATCAAACTGTCACAAGTCTATCACAGACTCATGACAAGTAAAATCTGACTTTTATTCTACAGCTGTACACTGATTACCTGAAGTTCCACCTCCTTCAGCTGCAGCTTCCATCCAACATGACCTGTGTGCAGGCCTCATCCTGACCATGTGCAATGTGAGTCACACAAACATCACAGCGCCACCTAATCTCCGCCCACCACTGCCAGCCGCCTCTTGATTGGACCTCAGCTGACAGCTCTCTCCGAAGTAGGCGGAGCCTGATCTATTGCCCCTTTCCTTGCTGCTGTGTACAGGGTGGAGGGAGAGCTGAGGGCAGATAATCGTCCTGTGTGCACCAATCGGCCACTGAGCTGCCTCTGCAATACAATCCAACTCCACAATAATAATCCTTTCTAATACAATACATTGAGTAGTGTTTTCACCCAGCACATACCTTACAATCTGATTGTACAATCATCTCCTTTATATCTACCAATAAATAGTGCCTGATTGGATAGGTTAGGGAGCTCCTCATATTATATAGATTGAGTAGATCCAAGGGTGATTGTACAATCAGATAATAGCATGTATGGCGACCGATAAATTATCAATTTATTTTCTGATCAATCTCTTTTGATTGGAATAATCGATCAACAGTCAACAACCAATGGGTCAAATATAATTGGAATTTATCATCATAAGGTATTTATTTATTTCAGGTACTTATATAGCGCCGTCAATTTACGCATCGCTTTACATACATATTGTACATTCACATCAGTCCCTACCCTCAAGGAGTTTACAATCTAAGGTCCCTAACTCACATTCATACTAGGGTCAATTTAGACAGGATCTAATTCACCTGCCAGTAGGTATTGATGACTTCTCTGTCTCCACCCTGTAACCTCATAATCTGATGGATCGAAATTATAAGAATTGTATTCAGAATAAACTATATAAGTGCAGCTGGCAATAATCGATCGATAGTCAACAACCAATAGGAAAGATATCATTGGCATTTATCATCATAAGGTATTGATGACGTCTGTTTCCCCCATCTAACCTCATAATCTGATCGATCAAAATTCAATCTTTTTCCTTAACCACTTCCTTACTGGGCACTTAAACCCCCCTCCTGCCCAGACCAATTTTTGGCTTTCAGCGCTGTCGCATTTTGAATGACAATTGCGCAGTCGTGCGACGTTGTAACCAAATAAAATTTGCATCCTTTTTTCCCACAAATAGAGCTTTCTTTTGGTGGTATTTGATCACCTCTGCGTCATTTCTGATCTCCTCTATAAACAAAAAATGAGCGACAATTTTGCAAAAAAGAACAATATTTTTTACTTTTTGCTAAAGTACAAATCCATTAAAAAAAATTATTCATCAGTTTTGGGCGATATATATTCTTCTACATATTTTTGGTAAAAAAAAAATCGCAATCAGCGTATATTGATTGGTTTGCACAAAAGTTATCGCGTCTACAAACTATGGGAATTGATTTATGGCGTTTTTATTATTTTTTTTTTGTACTAGTAATGGCGGCGATCTGCGATTTTTATCGGGACTGCGATCTTGCAGCAGAAATGTCGGACATTTTTTACACATTTTTGGGACCAATGACATTTATACAGCGATCAGAAATTTAAATATCCACTGATTACTGTGTAAATGTCATTGGCAGTGACGGGGTTAACCTGCAGGGGGCAGTGAAGGGTTTAACAATGTTCCCTAGGTGTGTTCTAACTGTGGGGGGGCGGGGCTGGCCGGGACATAACAGATCTAACTGATCCCAGTGACAGGGATCAGTAGATCTGTCATGTCCCCTGTCACAGAACGGAGAACCGCCGTGTTTACATCGGCGGTTCCCCGTTCTGAGGCTGCTAAAAGAGATCGGCGGGTCTCGGGTGGACATTGAGTCCGCCCGACCTACGGGCAAGCCCACGCAGCGTGCGGCGCGCGCGCCGCTGCTGCCGCCAGGAGCGTGCACAGGGGACGACGTCCTACTGTTATTGGATGTTTATACCCTACCTGTGATACTGACCCGTATGCTGTTACTGGATGTATATACCCCATCTGTGATACTGATCCCTGTATACTGTTACTGGATGTATATACCCCACCTGTGATACTGACCCCTGTATACTGTTACTGGATGTATATACCCTACCTGTGATACTGACCCCTGTATACCGTTACTGGATGTATATACCCCACCTGTGATAGTGACCCCTGTATACTGTTACTGGATGTATATACCCTACATGTGATACTGACCCCTGTATACCGTTACTGGATGTATATACCCACACCTGTGATACTGACCCCTGTATACTGTTACTGGATGTATATACCCTACATGTGATACTGACCTCTGTATACCGTTTCTGGATGTATATACCCACACCTGTGATACTGACCCCTGTATACTGTTACTGGATGTATATACCCACACCTGTCATACTGACCCCTGTATACTGTTACTGGATGTATATACCCTACCTGTGATACTGACCCCTGTATACTGTTACTGGATGTATATACCCCACCTGTGATACTGACCCCGGTATACTGTTATTGGATGTATATACCCTACCTGTGATACTGACCCGTATACTGTTACTGGATGTATATACCCCACCTGTGATACTGACCCCTGTATACTGTTACTGGATGTATATACCCCACCTGTGATACTGACCCCTGTATACTGTTACTGGATGTATATACCCTACCTGTGATACTGACCCCTGTAAACCGTTACTGGATGTATATACCCCACCTGTGATAGTGACCCCTGTATACTGTTACTGGATGTATATACCCTACATGTGATACTGACCCCTGCATACCGTTACTGGATGTATATACCCCACTATGATACTGACCCCTGTATACTGTTATTGGATGTATATACCCTACCTGTGATACTGACCCGTATGCTGTTACTGGATGTATATACCCCATCTGTGATACTGACCCCTGTATACCGTTACTGGATGTATATACCCCACCTGTGATAGTGACCCCTGTATACTGTTACTGGATGTATATACCCTACATGTGATACTGACCCCTGTATACCGTTACTGGATGTATATACCCACACCTGTGATACTGACCCCTGTATACTGTTACTGGATGTATATACCCTACATGTGATACTGACCTCTGTATACCGTTTCTGGATGTATATACCCACACCTGTGATACTGACCCCTGTATACTGTTACTGGATGTATATACCCCACCTGTGATACTTACCCCTGTATACTGTTACTGAATGTATATACCCTACCTGTGATACTGTCCTGTATACTGTTACTGGATGTATATACCCCACCTGTGATACTGACCTGTATACTGTTACTGGATGTATATACCCTACCTGTGATACTGACCCCTGTATACTGTTACTGGATGTATATACCCCACCTGTGAAACTGACCCCTGTAAACTGTTACTGGATGTATATACCCCACCTGTGATACTGACCTGTATACTGTTACTGGATGTATATACCCCACCTGTGATACTGACCTGTATACTGTTACTGGATGTATATACCCTACCTGTGATACTGACCCCTGTATACTGTTACTGAATGAATATACCCTACCTGTGATACTGTCCTGTATACTGTTACTGGATGTATATACCCCACCTGTGATACTGTCCCCTGTATACTGTCACTGGATGTATATACCCCACCTGTGATACTGACAACTGTATACTGTTACTGGATGTATATACCCTACATGTGATACTGACCCCTGTATACTGTTACTGGATGTATATACCCTACCTGTGATACTGACCCCTGTATACTGTTACTGAAGGTATATACCCCACCTGTGATACTGACCCCTGTATACTGTTACTGGATGTATACACCCTACCTGTGATACTGACCCCTGTATACTGTTACTGGATATATATACCCCACCTGTGATACTGACCTGTATACTGTTACTGCATGTATATACCCTACCTGTGATACTGACCCCTGTATACTGTTACTGAATGAATATACCCTACCTGTGATACTGTCCTGTATACTGTTACTGGATGTATATACCGCACCTGTGATACTGACCCCTGTATACTGTTACTGAAGGTATATACCCCACCTGTGATACTGACCCCTGTATACTGTTACTGGATGTATACACCCTACCTGTGATACTGACCCCTGTATACTGTTACTGGATATATATACCCCACCTGTGATACTGACCTGTATACTGTTACTGGATGTATATACCCTACCTGTGATACTGACCCCTGTATACTGTTACTGAATGAATATACCCTACCTGTGATACTGTCCTGTATACTGTTACTGGATGTATATACCGTACCTGTGATACTGACCCCTGTATACTGTTACTGAATGTATATACCTCACCTGTGATACTGACCCCTGTATACTGTTACTGGATGTATATACCCCACCTGTGATACTGACCCCTGTATACTGTTACTGGATGTATATACCCCACCTGTGATACTGACCCGTATACTGTTACTGAAGGTATATACCCTACCTGTGATACTGACCCCTGTATACTGTTACTGAAGGTATATACCCTACCTGTGATACTGACCCCTGTATACTGTTACTGGATGTATATACCCCACCCAGTAAGTAAGTCTCTTACTTTGTTTCTAGTTCTTATACCCCACCCAGTGTTGCCAACCTCCAGCAGCGTTTTTTACTGGCAAAACGTGGGCAATTTACTGGCGGAGCACATTTTTTACTGGCAACCTGAAAAATAACTGAATTCCTATTAAAAACGAAGACAATATATATGTAAACACAACATGAAAACACTGAAAATACCCATATCACGCAGTTTACACTTAAAAAGTCAGCACAGCGTGACAAATTATCAGACCCTGATATTTATAGACAGTTCTAAAAATCACTGGATTTTTACAAACTGTCAGTAAAGTTATTGGCAGTTGGCAACACTGCCCACATGTGAGGTTATAGCAAGCGCAACAATTCTAGCGCCTTTGTAATCTAAACTGCTAATCATACATAAGTAATACATTTACAGCACTGCCTATGGAGATATTGAAGTTTGTTGCCCTTTATGTGAGGCGTCTGTGTGCTCAGCGTGATGTCATCTTTTATATTTCTGACTTATAAACTGCGGGCCAAAAAATGATTACAAACCACCGCTTTATTCTTTAGGGCCTCTGCAAAAATATATAAACAATGTTTGGGGTTCTCAGTGATTTTCTAACAAAATATCCAGACTTTTGCATCCATGAGAGGAGTGAGAGGAGGAGACACAGAGAGAACGTCCCATGTTGTGTGAGAAGCGGACACAATGATGTGGAGATGATATTATAGATCTCAGGATTATAGGAGGGCCGTGCAGTGCTCTGTGTGTGAGAGAAGCCGCACTGCACGGCCAATCTACATAGCGAGTATAATGAGCGGATCCTCGGAAATCCGGGCCTGACGCATGCGCAGTAGCGGCCTCGGAAATCCCGATCGAAGTGCGCATGCGTCGGATTCCGGCCCGACGCATGCGCAGTAGCGGCCTCAGAAATCCCGCTCGAAGTGCGCATGCGTCGGATTCCGGCCCAACGCATGCGCAGTAGCGGCCTCGGAAATCCCGATCGAAGTGCGCATGCGTCAGATTAGTAACACAGGCGAAGAGTGTGTTGTACCCTGGACAGAGAATATGTGTA
>BLSH010121841.1:1301296-1315980 GCA_018402905.1 Glandirana rugosa | reverse complement strand
CTTTGTTGTGTGTCGGGTGTAATATTAGTTAGGAATAGTCAGGACCTGATGTGATTTTTTTGCAATAAACGAAACTTTTGGACAAGGATCCGTGGTGTGCTGACGAATTTATACACTTGCATGACGATTGATCTCCAGGACCCAGCTGGATTTCGTTAAAGCACCCAATTACATTAGGGCTTTTTTGCCAGAAAGGAGTGCGATAGGAAAATTTACAAAGGTTTTTATTGCTGTCTGCGTCCGGGAGATTCGCCCTCTCTATTTGTCCCGAGGACTGTTCATTTCCAATCGCAAAGATTTGCGGATAACGAATGTTATGGAGAATCACGCATGTGTGCTGCTTTAGCGAATTGACTCATCCAGGACTGATAAGGATTGATTATAATGTGGGCTGTGTGTTGTTTCTCCTCGTCTGTCCTCTAGCAGGGTCATGTGACTGCAGCGTCATCACATCACATGACCTGTGGAGCAGAAACTGAACAAACTGGGAAGAGTCAGCTACAAGCAGGCATGTCTTCCATTTGCAGTGACTATACAGGGGGTGAGACCAGCGATCACCACAGGTAATTCTGCTTCACAGATTAACGCAGAGCTGCAGGAATCTAATTTATTTAGGTATGCTGCTAATAATTACCAGACCTAAAAGAGATTGTGTGTCCTTTGATTCTTGCTCTGTTTGCTAAGTTAAAGAGGAACTTAGGGCCGTTCACACTATGTGCACTTACTTGTGTTTTTACCTCGTGGATGAACGCAGGTAACTGCAGTGACGCATAGAAAACAATCATTTTGTGTCATATTCACACCAGAGCGCGGCGTTTATCTGCTTTCCAGAGATGTCCGATATTAGGCACCACGTTTGCATAATGTCGCACAGGAACGCACATAAACAGGTGAAAACGCCGCAAACCTCTCACCCCCAACAGCTAAGTCAGAGGAAAGATGCCTTTTAGAAAAGGACCATGCAGAAAAACATGGGGAAAAAATGCATGGAAATACACATATAAAGATGTGCCAAAACGCAGCTGACTGCAGGCAGGGTGGATAAAAATCAATGATTTAAAAAAAAAAAATCAAAAACAAAAATCCAATTTTTTTTTTTTTTTTTTTTTATTTAAATATTTTTATTTTTGTCAAATTATTTTAATAAAATGCCTTTGGAGTAAAAATCGAACTAAAGAGTTTTCTATTTAGAATACATTAAAGAGGAAGTAAACCCAGGTGGGGTTTACTTCCTCTGTATCCCCCTGTAATGTAGAAGCTACATAGTTACATAGTTAGTCAGGTTGAAAAAAGACACAAGTCCATCCAGTTCAACCAAAAAAAAAACACATATAGAAGCATAATGGGCTACAGTACTATGCATCGCATAGTAGCCCATTATGTGCCACTTACCTGAAAACGAAGCCTGCGATGTCCAGCGCTGTCCCCTGTGCTGGTCACATCCATCTTCAGCCCCTCTTCCTTCCGGGCCGCGACTCCGGCGCTGTGACTGGCCAGAGTCGCGTGACGTCACTCCCGCGCCAGTCACGGCATGGTTGTAGTGGAGGAACGGCACGGAGGCCGTTAATCCACTGCGCATGTGCCAACATGACGTTGGCACATTCACTACCCTGCATATCTCCTGAACCGTGCAAGTTTAGGAGATATGCAGGGCACCTACAGGTAAGCCTTATCATAGGCTTACCTGTAGGTTAAAGTGGTTGTCACGAGTTGACAACCACTTTAATAATTTTGTCTATTCAGCATGAAATGGAGCTTAGTTATGTAGCCTTTATCCCATTGTTTTGCAAATCTATGTACACTACAAACTGTATGATTGAATCGGTTCTGATATCGCTGTTTTACTAACCTGACAGCTTATTATTCTAAATAGGAAACCTTCAGTTTGTTTGAAAATATTAAAGATTCTAACTACCAGCAAGAATAAGTCCTTACATTTAAAGAGCACCTGTCATTTCAGACCTATCATGGCAGCGCCTGTTAGCGGGCATCCACTTCTCTCACCTTCTTGTGCCGCATCACCAGCCATCCCATTAAAGTGAATGGGACTGTCAGTGAGTCAACAGCGGGTCAGAGGAGGAGCTGATGCGGGACAGAGATGGCAGTTGCTTTTTAAAAAGTAATAAGATAAATCGACTTGATTTAAATCAAATCCACCCTGACTGCAGGTGCATTTTTATGTGCGTTTTAGTGTGAATGGGCCCTGGACGTAATCATTGAAAAATTGTGAGTAGGCAGTTGTTTATTGCAGGAAAGACACCAACAAACACTAAGGCTGGGTTCACTTACACTAAATTGTCAAAAGTACTGCCTTTACACGCACATGAACTTTAACTTGGCATCCCAGTCTTAGTCTGTAGGGTTCAATATTACGCTGGCCCACCCTTTGCAGCTATAACAGCTTCAAATCTCCTGGGAAGGCTGTCCACAAGATTTAGGAGTGTGTCTATGGGAATGTTTGACCATTCTTCCAGAAGTGCATTTGTGAGGTCAGGCACTGATGTTGGATGAGAAGGCCTGGCTCGCAGTCTCTGCTCTAACCCTAGGTTCATGCCTGTGCGTTTAGCACTTTGCAGAAATGCACTACAGTCCATTTAACATGGTTTCCTATAATACAAGTTCACATCTATGCGTTTTGCAGCTGGTGCATTTTTGGAAGGGGTCGGGGACTTTTTATTGCGTTTTTGTGTGTAATAGACTTCAATAGAATCACAGCAGAAATGCAAGTGTTCTGTATGTGATGCGATTTTTGAAGTGTTTTGCGTTTTTATTTAAACATTGTATATAGCTGGTTGCTAAGCAGGGGGCCGCCGTGTCCTTGACAACCAATGAGTTATCAGCTGCCAGCTAGGTCTAATATGAATTCGGAGGGGACCCCCCCACCACCACACCAATTTTTTTTTTATTTTTTTTTATAAAATGGCGTGGGGTCCTCCCAAAATCCATACCAGACCCTTCTCCGAGCATGCAGACCGGCAGATGAGAAAATGGAGGGGACAAGTGAGCGCCCTTTCCCCCTCCTGAATCATAACAGGCCGCATGCCCTTAACATGGGGGGATGGTTTTGTTGTTGAAATTTTTTTTATTTTTGCTGCCGTTTTTTTTTTTGTTGCATCCAGCTGTCAGCTGGGAATCCCGCTGACAGCTGATGACTCATCAGTTGTTAAGGACACGGCGGCTGGCTTTCCAGCGCCCTGCTTAGCAACCAGCTATATACAGTGTGTTTACAGAGAAAAAATAAGTAAAATGCATTCAAACTGCATGCAAAAACGCATAAAAAACTGGGGTTTAAAAATGCAAAACGCACTGCAAATGTGCCTGAAAAACGTATAAAGCACAGCCACATAGATGTGAACCTAGACTTATTTACCCCAAAGGTGTTCTATCGGGTTGAGGTCAGGACTCTGTGCAGGCCACTTAAGTTCCTCCACCCCAAACTTACTCATCCATGTCTTTATGGACCTTGCTTTGTTCACTGGTCCAAATCATTTGGTGGAGGGGGGGGGGTTATGGTGTGGGGTTGTTTTTCAGAGTTTGGGCTTGGCCCCTTAGTTCCAGTGAAGGGAACTCTTAAGGCATCAGCATACCAAGACATTTTGGACAATTTCATGCTCCCAACTTTGTGGGAAGAGTTTGGGGATGGCCCCTTCCTATTCCAACATGACTGTGCACCGCTGCACAAAGCAAGGTCTATAAAGACATGGATGAGCGAGTTTGGGGTGGAGGAACTTGACTGGCCTGCACAGAGTGAAAGCCAGACCTTCTCATCCACATCAGTGCCTGACCTCACAAATGCACTTCTGGAAGAATGGTCAAACATTCCCATAGACACACTCCTAAACCTTGTGGACAGCCTTCCCAGAAGAGTTGAAGCTGTTATAGCTGCAAAGGATGGGCCAACTCAATATTGAACCCTACAGACTAAGACTGGGATGCCATTAAACTTTATGTGCGTGTAAAGGCAGGTGTCCCAATACTTTTGGTAATATAGTGGATCTTGTATCTTCTAGCTGGGTTCCGCACCAGAGAGCGTGATGTTCTGATTCTTCTGGAAAGATCCTGGGAATGCTGAGCATTCCAAATCTTGTGTAGCACTCACCCATGGAGGGGTGGATGTAGATTACCCCAGGTCTCCCATGGTGGTACACAGGCTGCCTGCCACAGTCACAAAATCCTCTTGAAACTGCCATAACTGGAGGTAATAGGGAACAACCAGTAATTGTAGGTCTCTGTAAAAGCAGACCCCCTCCATACAGTAACCTCAATTCCCTCTGAAAGTCCCCAATCCAGATCTTGCTAACAATGTTCCAGGAGTTGTCTGCCACCCAGCTACCGTGGGGATCCTCTTCAGTGAGGGAGACAAAAGGTTCTTCTCCAGATCAAACTCCAAGAGGATTTCCTCCAGCAAAAATCCTTTTAGCATATTTTCTCCAGCATTTGCCAAGGCCCAAACAGCAATTCCAGTATACGGGCTGCATCCCGGTGACAGCAGTCCCAGGACATGCACTCCCTAAGCAGGCCTCCCAAATATTTATCACCTCCTGCAGCCACCTTCTGGATGCCCACTCCCAGGGATTGGCTGAGGTCTGATAAACATTAAATGGTAATAACAGTAGTGCCACGCTAGCCCTGATTATATAACGTGCTATATGCAAACCATGCTTATATAAAGTGCTTAAATGCAATCCGCCTTGGGGCCCCAGAGGTTCCCAGGAGGACTCACCCACCGCCCCAGGAGCTGTGCTGCTGTAGCTGCCTGTCCCTCTGCTCGCGATCCCCATGTGTCAGGAGCGCTCCTCCGGCCTGTATTCGCGCCAGGAGAAGCTGGGCCACCCATCAGTAAACCGTGGACCACACCAAAATAGGCACTAGAGGCCGAACCTGCGGTCGGCCACCACAAAATGGCGGCCGTTACATGCATGCATAGATGAAAAAACACACAAGTTTCCTTCAATGTGCATCCATTGGTGAACTATTACTAATGCATCAGTGCATAGTGAAAATAAACGCATGTGGCAATGAACGTCTTCTCTTACACTTAAAATGGTGTAAAAAAAAAAAAGAAAAAAACAATGTTCAATATTCGTCCAGTGCTTTGGTATTCCAAAAAGTGATCCGTGTTACAGGGTGTGTGACCTCACAATTAAGTTTGGTCAATAAACGCAGTTCAGTCTCCCCTGGGCTCACTTATCAAGGAATGTCCAAGCTCCTGTGTTAATCCTCAGACCAGTCTCCTCCGTACATGCAGGGAAAAGCAATCTAATAGTGCCTGAATCCTTTTTAAAACCATACTCTTTATTAAAACTCTAAAATAGGTACTTGCATTCTCGTGGTGCTTGCAGTGCACCAATCTATATCACACAATCTTATTTGGTGACCATCAAATAAAAAGCCGCACAGCTGCGATCTGTCAGCTACTCCACACTCCTCGTGAGGCTTCTGCTGCCTTCACCGTCCTCTCCCCTCCCCTTGCGCGTATTCTACACAGGGAGCACGTGTCTTCTTCAGGGAGACTGCTATTGGACAGGAGACTTGGGCTATTTATATATAGAATAATAGTGGTGGCCATTTTGTTGTAGATCCGCCCATCGCCATTTTGTTGTGGACATACACCTCCTTGTAGGTTATGTCTCTATGTAATGAGATTAGATGAATAACAATTTTTCCTGGATCTCATCATGTCAGCCTACGTATGGCTCAGGTCCTCCCATCTGACCCCCATAGGACAACCTACTAAATGAATAAAAGGAGGGCCTCCCTATACCCCTACGTTCCTTTTTCGTCCTCGCTCCGAAGACAACACCACTATGATCCTGCTATGAAGTGATAAGTATGGAAGATTCTTACCTCTACTGCCTGGTTTAGCCTCACCAGGTGGAGGGCTCCTGGACAGAAGTAAACCCTCTCCTTAGGAGTGCCCTGGTGCCCGGGCAAGTCCATGCAGCCTAAATGGTGGGTTAGATCTGCTATTGGGCTCAGTTCACACTGCGGCGATGCGGGAACCCTGCAAATCCACTGCGGGTTCCCGCATCGCATGTCTCCCAGTGGCAGTTCACACTGCCATATGCGAACTGTGGGGAGTGTGAATACAATGTTAATGACACCCCCAAATTAGTTCGCATATCGCACTGCGAACTGCAAACTCGCACAGGAATCGAATGAACCACCATGCGATCCGATTCTGACCCTGTGAAGAAAAAGGGTCCTGTGTGACTTTGCTCCGATTGCAAAGTGAATTCATCCATACAATCTCTATGGCTGGATTTGCATCGCACAGAGATCGCATATGGTTCTCACTGCAGTGCGGTGCAAATCATATGTGATCTCTGAGATCGCTGCAGTGTGAACCCAGCCTTAGCGGGGGTATGGCTTGGTTCTGCTCTCTCTGTACAGGCTGATTTTAGCTTTTTTTTTTTTTTTGTCTGTAATGCATCTTCCTTGTTTCAGTGATGTTTCTCTAGATTGTACAGATTCCAATATGGCAACTGGGATGTCTGAGTTCCACAGCAGCTTGCGGTGGAATGTGGGCACCTGGCTGGCTGCATGTTGGCTATTGGGGTGGGGCACTGGCCTGGCACTGCGCAGTTCTTGTTCGGCTTTCCTTTAGGTTACCAAAACCGTGTAGTGTGAGATCAAACAACCCATGTCATTTGTGTGCAATCAGGCAAACCCTTGCACTGCATGGTGGAAGGTGGATCTGGGAGAGGTTGGAGAGTTGTGTAGTGCATGGCCAGCCTCACTCTACTTTTGAGAAAAAAAAAATTCTGTACTAGCTATAGGTAAGCTATGTACGTTGCTGAATATTATTGTGATCCTGCCTTTTTTCTGTCTTGAACAAGCCTTTTTATACTTGTCCTGCTTCTGGCATACTTGAGTTTTTCAATAAGCCTGGCACTAATGTCAGGTCTGGAAATCGACTGTGTCGGCCACCCTTTAGCTGTGGTTAACCCTTTAGAGGGTTATTGCCAAACAAGCTAATTCCCATTGCATTAAAGTGGTTTTCAACTCGTGACAACCATTTTAACCTACAGGTAAACCTATAACAAGGCTTACCTGTAGGTGCCCTGCATATCTCCTAAACCTGTACGGTTCAGGAGATATGCAGTGTCTGTGCTGTGCCGACGTCACGTCGGCACATGCGCAGTGAAGAAACGGCCTCCGTCCCGTTACTCCACTGCGATCATGCCGTGACTGGCGGCTCCCACGCGACTCCGGGCAGTCACAGCACTGAGTCGTGGCCCCGGGAGGAAGAGGGGCTGAAAATGGATGCCACCAGCACAGGAGACAGCGCTGGAAATCACAGGCTTCGCTTGCAGGTAAGTGGCACATAATGGGCTACTATGCGATGCATAGTAGCCCATTATGCTTCTACATTACAGGGGTATATTGAGGAAGTAAACCCCATCTGGGTTTACTTCCTCTTTAGAACTCCCTTTAGCAGTAAAATAAATGCCTAAAATTAGTTTTGAAGTGCTTTATTAGGCTGGGTTCACACCATTGCGAATTGGTTGCGGGTTCTCCACATCCAATTCGCAATAGCAGGATATTTTCACCGGCTCTCTATGGAGCCGGTTCATATATGTCCGCAGCAGGTCCGGTGCGTTTTTCACAAAAGCGCTGTGCGACTTTTGGTCCGTTTTCAGGTCCGAATTCAGCCCAAAATTCAGGCTGAAATCGGACCTGAAACGGTGAACCAGGACTCACCGGACCCCTGCTGTGAACCGCATGCGGTTCATATGTGCACCCAGCCTTAAGTGGCAGGGCTATCATTTTTGAAGTAAATGATCGGAGACGATCGGGTCCGCTCCTCTCCTCCACTGGATGCCGAGTGAACGGAAAATGCCGCCTACTCGGCTCCATAGCATTGACATCAAACGTCACTTCCGCCCAATGCTCTTAAAGGAGAAAAATTATTATTATTGTTTTTTTTTTTTCAAATTACATTTAATTTTTTTTTTGTATTTAAGTGTAAATATGAGATTTGAGATCTTTTTGACCCCAGATCTCATATTTAAGAGGTCCTGGCATGCTTTTTTCTATTACAAGGAATATTTACATTACTTGTAATGGGAATAAAAGTGTTTTTTTTTTTTTAAAGGACTGTGTAAAAATAAAAAGTAAAATAAACCAGGAAAAAAAAAATTAAAGCACCATGTCCCGCCAAGCTTGTGCGCAGAAGCGAATGCATACGCAAGTCCCGCCCGCATATGAAAACGGTGTTCAAACCACACATGTGAGTTATCCTTGTGATCGTTAGAGCGAGAGGTAGCTCAAAACTGGTAACCTGTAGACATTTTTAAATGTCGCCGATGAAGATTTTTAAGTACCAAAGTTTGTCGCCATTCCACGAGCGGGCACAATTTTGAAGCATGACATATTGGGTATCAATTTACTTGGCATAACATTATCTTTCACAATGTAGAGAACAATTGGGCTAACTTTACTGTTGTCTTATTTTTTAATTTATAAAATTTAATTTTTTCCAAAAAAAAATCACGCACGGTGTGACATAAAGTATTGTAACCGCCATTTTATTCTCTAGGGTTTTAGAAAAAAATATATATGTTTGGGGGTTTTAAGTAATTTTCTAGCAAAAAAAAAAACTGATTTTAACTTGTAAACACCAAGTGTAAAAAATAGGCCCAGTCCTTAAAGGAGAAGTATGGCCTGAGCTCATTTGGCCATACTTCTCCTATGGATCACAGGAGTGCAATTCGTTTTGCACTCCCGTGACCCGTTTTCAGCAGAGAGCAGATTAAAGTCCGCTCTCTGCTGACGTCACAGGAGTCGGGATAGGCACGGCCAGAGGCGTAACTAGAACCTTCAGGGCCCCGGTGCAAGAAATTATGAAGGGCCCCCTGACCCCTGGCCAGGGCCCTTCCCTCTTCCCACTGATGCTGGGGCCCTTTACTCCTATTGTGGGTCCCTTTATTACGGTACTGCAGTGGGGCGCTTTCACAAGCACACAGGGGCCCTGGGAACAGCAGAAGACAAGTAAACTGGATAGAGGAAAATGGAGGAGATTGGGTCCTCTAAATGTCGCCCCCGCCATCCCTCCTATTCAGGTGTACAAGGGAGGCACATGGGCCCCCTGGACCATGGGGCCCGGTTGCAATTGCAACCCCTATTGTTACGCCCCTGGGCACGGCGTCATCAATACTACAGGAGTCTGGATAAAATATTTACAGAAATGTGAGGGGTGTACGGACTTTTGTGAGATACTGTATAATTTGCAGTTGAATTCAGCTGTTTGTTTTCTCACAAGTCTTAGAAAGAAGATCAAGGACCGTTTAAGCAGATATGACGTTGGCAGCCGATACAACCACATTCCTCTTCAGAAGGCCTCAGTTCTGCTCCCTCTGCAAATTACAAAAGGCAAACTCTACCTGCTTCTGACTGTCAGATCAATGAAGGTAAGTTCAGTATTCCTCATGCGGTTTGTTCTGGCACTGTGCGCTGAACATCATGCGTCATTACCCCTCGCTTACAGCTAAACTACCACAAACAGGACCATTTGCTTGTCTATCCAGAGCAATTGTCTTTTTGCTGCTTATGGTGAGAACCTGGCACTTGTATCATTTAAATGCTCATCTGCCGTCTTAATTTTTTCCATAATCTCCTTGAAAGGTGATTATCTGCAGTATAGCTGTGAATTCTCCTTCAGTTAAAGGGGAATTCTGGTACATAAAATACTGCTTGCAAAGAAAACAAGTGTGCCCAATCTACCACTTTGTTACAATGTCTACACATTTTATAGTAAGGGCTTAGTGGTTAGCACTCCAGCATGCAGGATTAGGGATTGAATCCCAACCAGGCCACTGCCTACATGGACTTTGCATGTTGTCCCAGTGCTTGCGTGGATTTCCTCCCACACTCCAAAGAAATGCATTGGCTCATGGCTAAATTGGCCCTCGTATGTGAGATAAGGAAATTAGATTGTAAGTCCCTTGAGAGTTAAAGGAGTTGTAAAGTCTCAAGGTTTTTCACCTTAATACATTCTATGCATTAAGGTGAAAAACCTTCTGTGCTGCAGCAGCCCCCCAGAGCCCCCCTTTTTCTTACCTGAGCCAGATCCTTCCATTGTTGAGGACAAGATCAGCAGCTCCTGCCGCTGTCTCGGGTCCTCATTGGATACATTGATAGCAGCAGGAGCCATTGGCTCCCGCTGCTGTCCATGAAATCCAGTGACATGGGGGCAGGGCCGAGTCCTGCTGTCTGTGTCATTGGACGCAGCAGCAGGACTCGGGAGCGCGCCCGCACGAGTGGCCCCATGGAATGCGGCTATCCATGGGGGCACTCGATGAAAAGGAGGAGCCAGGGGCACCGCCAGATGGCCCCAGAACAGGAGGATCGGGGCTGCTCTGTGCAGAACTCTTGCACAGAGCAGGTAAGTATGACATGTTTGTTATTGAAAAAAAAAAAAAACCTTTACAATGACTTTAAAGTGGTTATAAAAGCACAAGGTTTTTTAACTTCATTTTGCAGCCACTGTGCTATATGCTGGGTGTTCAATGTGCCCCTGCACCTTTGAAGGGGGCCCACCCCTCCTTAGACCATCTGCCTTCACCTATCTTATTAGAATGCATGTGCTTCCACTGTGGAGTCTCTTATAAGTCAGAGATAGGACTACAGATCACAGGGTGCCTTGGCGGGGCCTGTAGCTTACGCATGCATTTGCAAATTTGTGCACCTAAACCCCTGTTTTTAAACGCATACTGTTAGGTTAATTTGGTTAGTCGCAGCTGGCCGGTAAGTAGAGCTTGGTATTTGCCTTGGATTTATCCCTGGCCCTTGTTTTTTCCAAGATGACCACCATGTCCATGTATCCGCACATGTCACAGGCCGAACTTAAAGGTTCTACATTTTGGTTACAAGCAAGTTTTGGTGCCACAGTGTTTGCCGTCCTGGGATTTGCCATGTACAGAGCTTTGCTAAAACAGTGATAATCCAACACAGACTGCCTTCCTCCTCCTTTGCTTATTCCTGTCACCAAACAAGCCCCTTCCTCTTTCCGTGTACATTATACGCTATGTAACCCCCGCTAAGCTATTTATAATATTATTCATCATAATGATCACTACATGTGGTTCTAAAGTTCAGCGTATCAGCAGTATTGAATACCTCACTGATGTGGATGGGGACACCTCTGATGGTGGTGTTAGTAGTTCTGTATGGCAGCAGAGGTTGAGAAGAGGGAACGTCAAGTGGCCAGCTGGAGTGGCCCCACCACCTGTGTTTTAATTGTAAAGGATTATGGACCGGATCAAGTGTAGACTGAAATCTGTTGACTTCATTTGGCGTTTTCTCATGGGATGCTGGCAAGTGCCAAAGAGAGAGAAATCCAATGAGTGACTTGCTCAAAATTACCTACCATGAGAAGGTTTCTTTCCTGGGCTCATAAGAAGCCATTTTGTTCTTGAGATCCATCCTTGCTGCATAGTCACACAGTATTTGTGTAGCAGAACCATCCACCTGTATATAGCTTTATCGTCTCAGCTGCATTCCTACTTTCCTTGAATCCCGGATGAGCCCCTAATACTTTGTTGTGCAAATGAACCGCCTTACATCTCGGAGCTATAAATTACTCAACCCCCCCCCCCCCCCCAATAACCTTTCTCCAACAACTGCAGTGGAGTAAAGTTATGTCCATCTGAATGTCAAGAGAAAATATCCTCGCTATTTTTGTAAGAGTGCATGTAGTCCGCTAAGTCCTTCCAGTAGCCAAACATTAAGAAATGGTGTATTTTTTGAAAGGCCACAATGACCTCCGATACTGCCATGTATTATCTGACTGAATATGTATGTTATATTGTGGGGTTCTTATTTATTTTTAATTTTATTCTGTTCTACAACCCAAAGTCATATGCCAGTTTACAACGAGACACATTTTTATTTTCTGAATAAAACTTCTCCACGTTCTTTTCCCATGGTTATCTACACACTTATGTTTGGGGCACAACATATTTTATCTCCTTTTTATTCTGTGACATCACAGCAGTCCACCAGAACTAGAGGGGAAACAACCTCACGCTCCCTCGCCAGGGCAACACGTGTCACCACAACAACTACACAATACTAATCCTAGATTTTTTTTTTATCACCAATCTTTGTGTGGATTTCATTAAAAAAAAAAAAAAAAAAAGAGACCCCGTGTAAAAAAAATAAAATAAAAAAAAATTATATATGATACGGTCCAGAGCAAGGTGTTCCTTCCGTAGGGGATACTTGTCTCCCTATGGAAGCAACCTCGGGCCCTTCAGTCAACAGTGAATCTGTCAGTGAGAGTCAGAATACAACGATCAGTGTTGCCGGCTATATGATAGTTTATAAAAAACCTTACAAGCTGGTAACACACAAGGTGATTAAAAGATTGACTTGTGTACAACCTTCATGCCCATACATGTATAGAAATTCAGCCAGTCTCTGCTAAACCAGCTGAATTTCGATCCATGTATGGCCAGCTTTAGACTCCAAGTGCTAGTCTTCCAATCCATGTCCTGAAGCTGAGATCAATTTATCTTTGATCAGACCTTTTCAAGGTCTCTTGGTCAGATTACAGTCTGACAATGCCACAACAGTGGCTTACATAAACCACCAAGTAGGCATACGATGTTGCGCAACTCAGGAGACAGATCTCAAGTTAAGTTGGGCAGAGGCAAATACCCTGGCCATATCCACAGTGCACCCTCCTGAAAGTTGGCAGGCAGGCTTTCTAAGTCAACAGGAACTGCTGCCAAGGGATTGATTGCTACACCAGGAGTGTTCAGAGAAACAGGTCATTGCTGGGGAACTCCTGGCTTCCAGGTTTACCAGGAAATTGGAAAGTTTTGTATACAGAACAAGGGATCCTTTATCTCTGATGGTAGACACCCTGGTGTCTCCGTGGGACCAATTCTATCTGATTTATACATTTCCCCCACTTCAGTTGCCGCCATTTCTACTTCCCAAGATTTGGGAGGAAAGACCTACGGTGATTCTGGTGGCCCAAAACCAGCCAAGAATGGCTTGATTCTCACACATTCTTCAGTGGAACCTCCCTGGTCTCTTTTGGATCGTGTAGACCTTCTTTCGCAAGGTGCCATTTACCACCTTTCTTCATGGTTGCTGGTTTTGACAACATGGCTGTTGAGGCCCAGGAAAGGGGTGTCTCAAAGTCAGTGATTCCCATGCTTCTTAAAGCAAGTATGGCTACTTCCCGTAGGGATTACCATCATACTTGGAAGATGTTTTTCCATTGATCTAAGCAAAGGACAATCTACTCTTGTCATTATTCTATGAGCCGTTTCCGTGTCGTTCTATAGTTGGTACTGTATCAAAAATTGGCCTGAAGTTCCCTGAAAGATCTGGTTAAATCTGCCTGGCATTGAGCTTTTAACCCTCAAATTTGGTAGATTATCTCCTGCCACTCTCATCTTCCAAGTGGATGAGATCTGCCACACGTGGACTTTATTGGCTAAGCATGATACATGTAGGGTAGGTGATGTTGCTTAGGGGCAGGGTTCTTACTAATATTTTGACCTGCCTGTCCAGTAGCTTCAGTCTGTATATTTGGCTGATAATGCCAAGTGTGGCATTACTTAAAAATAAAAACCTCCTATATATTTTAAATTGCAATATGTTTACATAAGTATATTAAGAAAACTGTAGGTAATTGTCTGACATTTTTTACAGCTGAACACAATGCCAGGAGATGTATGCTTTCCTGGAGGAAGACAGGATCCATCAGACCAAGATGAAATAGAAACGGCTCTAAGGGAATCTAAAGAGGAGATCGGACTGTGTCCTAACCAAGTGGAAGTCATTTGCAGGCTTCTTCCCTATGTTACCAAGGTCAGTAAATGTAATCAGGTTTATGTCCTGTAATTCTGAAGCACTACATTGTCATTAGTAATAAACTGATTTATATAATGTTTTCATCATTTATAAACCCTCTAGTTTACATACACAGAGGGCCTCACTGACCATTTACAGAGCATAGCGGTCTTTCTTATTAGTAAGCTGGGTATACAGCCAGGTGTTCCGCAGTGAAATTGCACAGCGGTGTTATCACTTTTTGGACAGGGTAGATTGACAAGTATTTTTATATTGACTTTAATCCTTTTGCTGCCAGCGCCGTTTTTTGCGGTGTTTTTTTTTTTTTTGCACACATTTAGAAAATAATTTTAGGCCTGAAGATCACACAAAACCCCAAAACATTATATATTTTCTGAAAGCAGACACCCTAGAGAATAAAATATTGGTAGTTTTATGTTACACAATATTCCCGCAAAGGTCTAGGAAACGCAAAATTTCAGTAAAAAGCACGAACGTGAATTTTAGGGCAAACAAATGCAATAAATTACCCAAATTTGTAGTAAAATATAAAAGACAAGGTTGCACCGAGTAAATAGAGACCCAACATGTCAAACCTAAAATTTGTGTGTGCCCCGTGAAATGGCGTCAAACTTCAGTACTCTACATTTTCATATAGGCAACGCTTTAGAAGCCCCCTATAGGTATCAGTTTAGCATTATGGATGAGGTCTTGTGTTAGAATTATTGCTCTCACTTCGGTGTGCTTGGCAATATGTAACGTGCATTGCAATCAATGTTTTCACGCTTACTCACCCCCGGCGCATGTGTTTACCTTCGTGTATGTGTATATGTGGGGGTGGGGGGGTCTCAATATTTTTTTTTGGGGGGGGT
>BLSH010121841.1:1244062-1256551 GCA_018402905.1 Glandirana rugosa | reverse complement strand
CAACAGAACTACTTTCGTTCTTAACCGGAACGACATTTTTAAAATTTAAAGTGTGGAACAGTCAACGTCTTTTTAACCAGAAACCCATAACAACCATGGGAGTGGGGTATTGGAAGATCTCGTCCCCACGGGTTGGAAAACTTTTTGTTCCCGTCGAGTTCACTGAACCATTGGCCAACGTACGGTGTTACTCACCTCGCCCGCCTACTGTCCAGACACAGGTGAAACGTATACGTCTCACCTGTTCCTGTGTCGGACGAGATGAGGTATAGGAGGTTAGGCTAGTCTGTCTTCCCCTGCCTAGGGGAAGATAAAAAAGCAGATTAGAAAGGTACAATACCGGACATGGAGAAGGGTATATTTGTGTCACCAAGGGATCATGGGGAAAGAATTGTGACTATTGGGGAGCGGCAGCTTGGAGCACAGGGAAAAAAAAAAATAGAAGGGGATCCGTCCCCTTCTGTCTGATCGGATTGGAGGATATGGAGTAGAGCAGGCTGTGTCCTTGTCCACTCTGCATATGCAAAGTGGACACAGACCTGTCATCCGCCCGCTCCACTCATTGTGGCATGCAACCGGTTACCAAGTCACTTGAGCTGCCCTTGTTTTTCAAAAGGTTGGGCACCCCTGCTCTAGAAGGTTATGGGGTGAGGGTACCAACAATACCCAAAGACCAATTTTTCTGCAACTGACAAGGTGTGAAATTTAAAATTTTTACAGCAAGGCCAATTCTTGCTTTCATCAAGACAACCTCTGGAAGGTTAGGGGTGAAGGCACCAACAACACCCAAAGCCCAATGTTTCCGCAACTGTTTGGCAGGGGGGTCAAAATTAAAATTTTTTTACAGCAAGGCCAACCTTGCTTCCATCAAGACTACCTCTAGAAGGTTATAGGTAGACATGTGCAGAATGTAAAAATTTGTTTTGTTTTGTTTCGGATATATTTGTTATGTTGCTAATTTCGTTTGGCTTTGGAATTCATTTAGTGAGTTCGGAATTTGTTAAATATTGTTTCATTTTCGTTAAATTTAATGTTTGTTAAATTTGGTTTGCTTTATTCATTTTCTAATTCCAATTTTTCAGAACAATTTAAATTCGGATCGGTCGAAAAATGATCGACCGTTTCGAATTCTGTATGAAGAATAGCTGGTTGTTAAGCAGCGCGCCGGGAACACGGCCATCGTGTCCTTAACAACTGATGACTCATCAGCTGTCAACCGGCCTCCCTACTGACAGCTGAAATGTAAATAAAACAATGCCGGCAATAGAAAATTTTGAGAAAAAAAAACAGCATGCAGCCTGGCAGGTCAGGAAAGGGGGGGGGAATGAGCGAGTGATAGGTGGGGACTACTAGCCCTGTTGTGGGGGGCCCGGAGCACACAGGAGGGCCCACACAGGGGAGATTAGTGACAGATGACAATTGGCAATTGTGTCTCTTTTCCTCCAGCAGATGAAAGTTGCTCTACTTTCCTCTCCCTTGCTGCCAACTATTATCTGATAAGAAAGAGACAGTTGTTCCTCACTGTGTGGGCCCCCCCCATCTCAGCGCTGGAGTTTGCTATCTTTCTAATTTAGGCTTCATGCACACTGACTTAACAAAACGTTGCTTTTACGGGAGTTTAGTGTTTTGCCTGTAGAAGCAGCCTAATGTTATCCTATGTGTCCATACACATTAGGACGATTAGGCATATTTTAAGCTCAATTTTTACAGACAGAAAAAAAACCCTTCTGGTTCTCTTAAACTCGTCTAAACTTTGTACAAAAAATGATCTATATGAGCGTTTTTTTCTGCCAAGTGAACTGGAGTTTTTTTAAGCCCAGTGTGCATGGAGCTTAACTTTTTTCTCTCCCTTTGTCCCTCTGAGCCTGTATATTTTTTTCATCTCACCTTCATTTTTATTTATTAACTCCAGTTTTATTTTTCAGATTTAGCAGGGATTCTGTTATGTTGTATTTGTGTCTGCTAATAGTTTTATTGTATTTTTAAATTAACATAACTTTAATACTTTCTTGGGGGGGGCCTGTCATATAGTCTGTATGGGGCCCCGCAATTTCTATCAGCAGCCCTGGTCTGCGGGGTGGGGACTTATTGGAATCTGCTAGCCCCGTTTAAAAAGTGGGCCCCCAGATCCCCCCCCCATGCCCTGGTCAGTGACGTCATAATAGGGTGGGGTCACCCGCTGACATCGGGTGACTGCCCCTTAGCTATTCATAAAAATGTCAGACGGAGGAGCAGGCAGTCTGCGAGGAGCATCTGACAAGGCCGGAGATTTTTGTTTTTCTTTTTTCGGGTCCAGCGGTGTGGCTGGTGGTGTGAGATGGATCTTCATCGGGGAACATTGTTTTTTATTTTTTAATAATGTAGTTGTCAAAAACTTGTTTACTGTCTTTATTCAGTTTTTGGTGGATGAGTACCCGATACTCATTCATAAGGGGGGGCTGGGATCCTGGGGACCCTTCCCCCACAGGCCCGATAAGCCCCTCCCCTGCAGACCCCCATAACCACAGCCCAGGGTTGTGTGGAAGAGACCCTTGTCCCCATCAACATTTTGAGGACATGTGGCTTGGTATGGAGGAGGGGGGGTGCTCGATCGCCCCCCCCCCTCTTTTCTGGCCTGCCGTGCTGCATGCTCAGATAAGGGTCTGGTATGAATTTTGGGGGGGCCCATGCATTTTTTTAAAAAATACTTTAGCGTGGGGTTGCCCTGAGAATCCATACCAGACCCCAAGTGCCTGGTATGGATTGGGGGGGGGTTACCTTTTTTCTGGAATTTTCTATTGCCAGCATTGTTTTGTTTACATTTCAGCTGTCAGTGGGGAAGCCTGCTGACAGCTGATAAGCCATCGCTTGTTAAGGACGCTAATAAAGAAAGCTTGCAGGGAAAATCAATTTTAAATGTATTTTTTTTTCTTTAGAAATTACATTTTTGCTGCAGCAGGTTCTATACATGGTACAGATGCGCTACTTTACAGGCAGAATAAGGGGACCCCCCAGGCACTATATTTAAAAGAAATTTTTCATTTTTAATGTTTCACTTTAGGCATAATTAAAATCACTGCTCCTTTAAAAATGATCTTTTTAAACTTTGTTTTGGATTGGTACATGTCCCCCAGGGCAGTACCTGGGCCCCCATACACTTTTTATGGCCAATAACTTGCATGTAAGTGTTCAAAATGGGGACTTTTGATTTTTTTCCTGTTCGGGTCCCATAGACTTCAATCGGGTTCGCCGTTTGTGTCTGAACTTTTGCGATGTTCAAGAGTTCTGGCGCAAACCCAACAGGGGGTCGTTCAGCCCATCTCTAGTTAGGAGTAACAAAAAGTGCAAGGGTCAGTAGTATGTAATGCAAAATAATGCAGGGGTCAGGAGTAACAAAAAGTGCAAAGGTTGGTAGTATGTAATGTAGAATGCAGGGGTCAGGAGTAATGTTGGATTTTTTTGGCAAGTTTTTACTGGTATCCAATTACCCGCTGAGGTGATATTCTCTATTTGCCCTGTTGACCTCTGTCATTGGGACTGTAAGTGATGGGAAATCCAAAATGTTACAGTTGTCACCAGAATAGAAATAGAGCAAAAGATTTTGAATTGGGCCACTTGCATTAAGGTAATAAACACTCTACTCACTGTTGCCCTCTTTCCCCACAAACACTTGTGTCCTCTCTTGATCCAGCGATGTGCCCGTCTGCAGCAGCACTGTTCTCTCTTTCTCTTTTCATTGATGGCAACGGGAGCCATTGGCTCCTGCTGCTCTCAGTCACATCCTGTGAAGAGGGAGCGGGGGGCGTGGCCAAGCAGTTCTGTGTGTGTCTATAGATGCACACAGTACTGCTTTGGAGTGTGCCCACCAGGGTTGCCAACCATCCATAAATGTACAGACAGTCTGTAAATTTCAACCCATTTAAGAGCTGTCCGTAAATGTCCTTTACGGCCTGTGGCCATCCATAAAAAAATATGGCTGCAGGCCAACATTGGAATGCGCAGTACCAAAGCCAGCCAGGCTCAGGCAAGCATATACATGCCCAACCATTTTTGGCACTGCCTGGCTCCATTTTTGCATGAACAGCAGTCGACAGCACATCAGCGGGAACGCCTCCTGACCCAGAGACCAGACCCCGACCCGCACCATCCATCCATGGCTGGAAACTCTCACCACTACGCCACTGTAAGCATGGCCATATGGAGTCACGGACACCGGAACCCTGCACCATTCATCCATGGCTGCTGCAGACTCCCACCATGCCTCTGTGAGCATGGCCCCACAGAGACCAGACCACTGTATCATCCATTAATCCAAAGCTGCTATGTGATGTCCACACTAGAGGACTTACAGCAGTTACCCTACAAGAGGGCAGTGCCTGGTGAGATCTCCTGTATCATGTCCACAGCCTTTAACCATCTTTTGTATCATGTCTGCAGTCTCTGACTATCTCTTGTATCATGTCCTCAGTCTCTAATTGTCAGGAAAAGTACATTCCAGTGGGCAGGCGCAGAATGCCAAGAAGCTCGGTCCATGACCAATCTGCAGGTGTGGACGCACGCACATGCGAAAACAGGTGCGCAGGCGCAAAAATGCCAGGCGGACTATTTAAGCTGCGCTGTGGCTTTGAGTCATTGCCGTTCAGTTTACTATGTTTGCTGAGTATCTGCTACCTGTTCCCATGTTGACTTCCTGTTACTAACTTGATCTGTTGCGGACTCCTGTTACCTGAATGCCTTCTGTAGCGACCCCTGGCTTGTCTTTGGATTTTGTCTCTGCCTGCTTCTTCTGTCTATCCATCTATCTGCCTGATGTTACTGATCCTCGCCTGCCCTTTAACTACTCTTCTGCCTGCTGCATTGTACGTGATCTGCCCATTAGTTGCTGGCCCAGACTGCCTGACCCTGCTTTTAGATTTCTTACCTGCACCAGAGCCTGCTGATCTTTGCCAGCATCCTGCTCCGGTCTACCTGCCAGTACAGCTTCCTGTCTGCCTTCCTGCTACACCAGGACACACAGCCTGCTCTTCAGCAACGCAAAGCCTACTCATCAGCATTATTCTATGGAAGACCAGTCAGGCACTCGTGCCCACTCTGTGATCCGGCGCTCCTTTCACTTTACTAGGGCTCCTTAGCCAGAGGAGAAAAAGAAGCCTACCTCTACACGTCAGGCTCCACCACCAGGTACGTCTTGTATCATGCCTGCAGCCTCTAACCATCTCCTGTATCGTGTCTGCAGTCTCTGACCATCTCTTGTATCGTGTCTGCAGTCTCTGACCATCTCTTGTATCGTGTCTGCAGTCTCTGGCCATCTCTTGTATCATGTCTGCAGTCTCTGGCCATCTCTTGTATCATGTCTGCAGCCTCTGACCATCTCTTGTATCATGTTTGGAGTCTCTGACCATTTCTTTTATCATGTCCGCAGTGTCTGGCCATCTCTTGTACTGTATCATGTCTGCAATCTCTGCCCATCTCTAGTCTTGTATCATGTCTGCAGTCTCTGAGAGGGAGCCTGGAAAGGAGTCAAGAGTGGGAGCGCCGCTGGGACAGGGGTCATGCAAGGAGCCAGACGTGTGTGGACTGTGGAGAGGAGATCATAGGATGAAAGCAGGCTCTCCAAACTGGAGCCTGGAAAGGACTGTCTGACTGAGCCCTGCAAGGCCAGTCTGAGGGAGGTCACTGATGTAAGGGGGGAGTGAATACAGTAATGTAAGGGGGGCACTGATATAAAGGTTGCCCCTTATATCAGTAACCCCTCTTACATTAGTGTATTCACTCTACAGAAGGAGTCCCGTCAACCACCCCCCCCCCACATCAGAGTTCTTGATATTAACCTTTGCATCAGAATCTGCAGGACTTCCCCTTATAGTGCTAGGAGGAACTCTGTGGACCCTAATGTAAGGGGAAACTCTGATGTAAAGGGCAATGCTGAAGACCCTGATGTAAGTTGGAACTCTGGTATAAAGGGTAACGCAGTGGACGGATATAAAGGGGTCTGTCATCACATCAGACTTCACCTTTACACCAAAGTCTGCAGTATGCCCCCTTTACATAATGATCGCAGCATTCCCCTTTACATCGAAGCCCCCCTTGCATTGTAAGGTGGAACCCTGCAGACTACGATGTAAGGGGGAACTCTGTGCTGGATTATATTAACCTGACCTGTAAATGGAGAAATATGATTTTTGAATTTTGTTATAACTTAAACACATTGCTAATAGCACTAGCTACATGTTTGTAGCTTAAAGTGGCAGTAAAAAAAAAATGTGGCTCTGTCAGTAAATTTCATGTGTTTTGCCAGTAAAGAATTGGTGCTGTTTGTATATTTTTGACGTCCTGTCAGGAAATTTCACTTAGGGGGGTTCACTGGTGCCCATGCGAGTGCCTTCGTAGCACATGCCTTGCTATGGGGGCACTCGGAGAAGAGGACAAGACCAAAAAGAGAAGGTAAGCCACCTCTCTGTTCAATATTCTTGCACAGAGCAGGTAAGTATGACATCTTTTTTATTTTACATTTTAGAAAAAATGAAGATTTGGTATCGTTTTAAGGTGGAATTCCTGGCACCCCTCCCCACTCCTAACACCCATGCCTACTGAAGGCGGTGGCTGACCTCTTTCTACTGCAGCTTTCTGACACTCTTTTTTCCATACATTTTCTTCTACAATGTTGAACAGAAGCAAAAACACGCACACTTTGTATCTGCTGAGCGAGCTTTCGTAATTATGCCAGGACTATTTCTGGTGAACAAGAGGGATCCAACAGAACGTTTTTTTGTTTTAAATAATATTTGAATGGGTAGCATCTTCATTGATCATACATATACACACTGATCAGCCATAACATTATGACCACCCACCATACTATTTTGAGGCATGGACTCCAGTGGACCTCTGAAGGTATGCTGTGGTATTTAGCACCAAGCCGTTAGTAGCAGATCATTTAAGTCCAGTAAGTTACAAGGTGGGGCTTCCATGGATCTGACTTGTTTTTCCAGCACATCCCACAGATGCTGGATTGGATCCAGATGAGCAGGGCCCTCTGATTCCTACTGTATTTAAGTGTATTATATTTGTACTGTCTACCCTCAAGTTGTAAAGCACTGTGTAAACTGATGACGCTATATAAATCCTGTATAATAATAATAAGGTAGAGGACCAGTCAACACCTCAAACTTGTTATGTTCCTCAAAACTTTCTTGAATTCATCAGACCAGGCCACATTGTTCTCTGGTCCGGTTCTGATGCTCACATGCCCATTGTAGGTGCTTTTGGCTGTGGACATGGGTCAGCATGGGCACGCTGACCGGTCTAAGTCTATGCAACTCCATATGCAACAGACTGTAATAATGCCCTGTGTGATCTGACAACTTTCTATCCAAACCAGCAATAACTTATTCAATAATTTGAGCTACAGTAGCTCATCTATTGTATTGGATTACACAGGCCAGTCTTCATTCCCCACGTCCATCAATGAGCCTTGGCAACTCATGACCCTATCCGCAGTGCGACGGCTTTCCTTCATTGGACCATTTTTGGTCCTGACCACTGCAGACCAACACCATCCCCATAAGTCAGAACAATAATGCTCGTACAAGTGTGTATGTTCAATAAATAATGAAAGAGTTCATAACAGTCAATAATCCCTAGGGGTGGTTAAATGGGGTCAGATTCTTCAAACAAAGTGTTGTAAATTCAGTTTAACAATTCCAGAGGGAAGGATAAGAGAATCTCCAGTCGTGTTAAGATGGAGGCTTACCAGAGATCAGGTTCAATGAGGCGTTGGACCATCACCGGGTACCACAGTATTAATGGAAACAGGAATCCACGTCCCACGCTCCGCCAGTGGTTGGGGGGAGTTTCTCGGGTTGCTGTGGAAACGGCTCCTATGGGTCCAGGATCTCCTGGACTCCACTGAGAGGATATTACTTAGCCCACAGGTGGTGATGTGCACGGCCTCTAGGCTGACACAACCAAGGAGGATTTCGTGGACACCTTCGTCTTTCAAGCAAGACCTACTTTGTCGCCCTGGATTGTGTGACGTACCATCGCAACTGAAAGTGGCGGATGTCTCACGATCCGGAGATCCTGGACCCATAGGAGCGTGGGACGTGGATTCCTGTTTCCATTAATACCGTGGTACCCGGTGATGGTCCAACGCCTCATTAATCCTGATCTCTGGTAAGCCTCCATCTTAACACGACTGGAGATTCTCTTATCCTTCCCTGTGGAATTGTTAAACTGAATTTACAACACTTTGTTTGAAGAATCTGACCCCATTCAACCACCCCTAGAGATTATTGACTGTTATGAACTCTTTCATTATTTATTGAACATACACACTTGTACGAGCATTATTGTTCTGACTGCAATAGCTATCTTGAAGGGCTGAGCGCTTTATCGATTGTATATGATTTCGGATTAACAATTAGTTTGATTGTGGTTTAGCTGCTCGCCTTGACACTCTTATATATACCTCTCCTTATTTCTTTTCTGGCCCTAGCGCGATATCATCTACACTACCATCCCCATAAGAGTTGCAGTTTTGGATTTAGTTGCTTGCAACCCATCACAACTTCAGGGACAACATGTTCACTGCATAATAGAGCCCACCCACTTTCAGATGCCATTGTAATGCGATAATCAATGTTATTCACTTTACAGTGGTCAATATGGTGGAATATGATGGCTGATTGGTGTATAATAAAGCTTATTACAATACAGCAGAACGATGAAGTGTAATCTGCTGGATGTGGGGCTGACTGTCTCCTGTCTATGAGCACTTTTAGTTTGTTCTGTAACTTGCAGAGTTCAGCCCAGCCCTCTAATCCCTGCATTAGCCCACAGCTTCCCTCAACAACATCCCCTCCCTAGATCAGGGCCACTCCTTGCCTTGTCATGAAGGTGTATCACACACACCACAACCACAACATGGAGCTATACCATCTGCTGGAGACCTGCAAACCACACAGGAGAATGTCAGAGGGGAGGGAGGAGCCAATGCTCTAAGTTGCCTGGCAGAGAATGGGGAAGCGCTAAAACGCCATAGGTTGCGAACTGCAAGAGGGGCGGGCCTATGTGTCAAGTCCACATGAAGTGCTTTAATGGACCCGCCCCTTTTCTTCCAGTCTCAGGCTGTAGCTCCATGGCTCCGGGCTGTGTTTTGACACGTGGGGTGTGGGGCGCTCTGTGATGACGTCATGCAGGCTGGTCAGAAAGTCTTGGCTGCTGCTGAGCCGGGTGCACAGCGGTGTGAGGAGGAGAAGAGAGGAGAGGGGAGCCCGGACCCATTCCCAGACTGAGGGGCCATAGCCTGTGTGTGCGCCAGGAGCTCCGCCCGGGACTCTGCTTTTTATATGCAGCTCTCATTGTGCCACACTGCACTCAAACTTAGACAGACTTCTATTCTTCCTCTGTCTGCCCATTCCTTACACAGAACCAGAGATTCCCAGGCTCCCCAGAGAGCTCCCAGCCTGCCCCAGATATTCCCAGGCTCCCCTGAGATCTAAAGAGATTCCCAGGCTCCTCAAAGATTCCCAGACTCCCCATAGATCTAAAGAGATCTCCAGCCTCCACAGAAAGCTCCAGGGATTCCCAGCCTTTCCAGAGAGCTCCCAGCCAGCCCCAGAGATTCCCTGCCTCACCCGAGATCTAGAAAGATTCCTGGCCTCTCCAGAGATTCCCAGGCTCCCCAGAGATCTAAAGTGATCTCCAGCCTCCACAGAAAGCTCCAGGGATTCCCAGCCAGCCCCAGAGATTCCCAGGCTCCCCAGAGATCTAAAGTGATCTCCAGCCTCCACAGAAAGCTCCAGGGATTCCCAGCCAGCCCCAGAGATTCCTGGCCTCCCCTGAGATCTAAAAAGACTCCTGGCCTCTCCAGAGATTCCCAGTCTCCCCAGAGATCTAAAGTGATCTCCAGCCTCCACAGAAAGCTCCAGGGATTCCCAGCCAGCCCCAGAGATTCCCAGGCTCCCCAGAGATCTAAAGTGATCTTCAGCCTCCACAGAAAGCTCCAGGGATTCCCAGCCAGCCCCAGAGATTCCCGGCCTCCCCTGAGATCTAAAAAGACTCCTGGCCTCTCCAGAGATTCCCAGTCTCCCCAGAAAGCGACAAAGATTCCCAGAGATTCACAGCCTTCCCAGAGATTTAAAAAGATTCCCGGCCCCCCTAGAGAGCCCCAGAGATTCCCAGCCTCTGTGTCCTGTTCCCTATACAACCCTATGAGCAGATTTTTAACTTAGCTGGACTTCTGTTATTTCTCTGTCTGTTCATTCCTATATACAACCTCCACTTGTATAGACAGCCTCCACTTACCTGTGTACATAGACCTTTCCTGCATGCATAGCCTTATCTACAGCCTGTACAATAGAGTACACAAAGCCCCATCCACACCCTGCTTACACACAATGATCCCGCTTTCCTAGTGGTGTCTGTTCTTTACTCTACACACAACTCCTCTCCATTGGATCAGTACTGCTGTACATTCCTATACACAGAGCTCCATCGCTCTCCATTCCTATACACAGAGCTCCATCGCTCTCCATTCCCATGTAATGGTCCACATTTGCTGCACTTCTAATCTTCCTCCGCTGTCTATGTGATGACACAGAGTCTTCACTCTCACAGTACGGGTTCTTACTGTTTCTGTATTACCTCATTCATATTGACTGTTAATGGTCCAATATTTCTTATGCAGCAATCCACATATCCCTGAAACCAGAGCCCAGTCCATATACGGCCTTGGTTGTAGCTTTATAGATCAGTTCTTCCATAGGGCCTGCATAGCTCTCCTAGTGTGCTGCACTAATAGTATTCCTCTCCAATATACATTGCTGTACACAGCTTAGCTTGTCCGAAGTATAAACTCTTACTGCATGTTTCTGTATATCTCCCTTCATTTATAGTGCCTTTTCATCATTGTTCTGTTGTCCTCCGCACCAGCTTGTCCCGGATTTAGCTTCTAAGTAGGAGCTCAAAGTGCCTACTTCTTACCAGCACACATACCTCCTGAGAGACTTCCTTTTTTATTTCATTTTTAGCAGCGTATATGGGAATGAGCTGATCTTTCCATTCTGAACATACAGGCTGTACATAGCACAGAATGCATGTTGTTTATGTCCTATCAGTTTTAGTAGTTCAGTATTGCAGTCCATGTACAGGCTAAATATACATTGTATGACCACATCCTGTCCAAGATATTTGTACACTGTTTCTTTGCACCAGGAGTATCTAGCCCCTTCCTCTGATTCAGCGTTGCTTCTTACATACAGTAGGTTTACTTAGTCCTGCTCCATCCTTGCACACATTGGTCCAAAATGGCAGATTCAAACTCTATGACCGTGGTATCTGACCCCCAACATGCCGCCAAGCTTCTCCGAGCTCTGAGTTCATTCCGTGAAGAATCCGACTTCTGTGATGCCATGCTTATTGTGGAAGAACAAGAAATTCCTGTGCAGAAGAATATTTTGGCAGCTGCTAGTCCCTACATTAGGTAAATACAATATTGTTTCTTATATGTTATATATTTGCATATTGTCATCAGGGCAATTAAAGTTAAAGCAGTATTAATCCCAAAAGCAAACATTATGTTGCAGTTTACTAATCCCCCCACAATGGTGTGATTTGTCATGCGATTTGACACTTCTGAATCGCATGGCAAGTTGCACCTCATTGTCTGCAATGGAACCATTCAAATAGCTGGTTCCTGCACTACCTTTTGCCGATTTCATTGTGACTTGTATAGACTTCTGTTGTATGAAGTTGCAAGCCACAATGAAATTGGCAGTGTAAATCGCACTGGTGTGCTGCTTTGAAATCGTGCTGAAGTAGCACGATTTCAAAGCCGCAACGTTGTAAACGGTGGCTAATTCTTATATGTCATGGCTGTATATGTTTCCTTTTCAAGCCTGGGTTCTTGCATGTGTGGGAAATGCCTGCATGTTTCCCGCATTGCAGTCACACTGTGTTTGCAATCCACTGTGAGTGTGGATACAAAGTTAACACCGCAAATGCAATGTGGTTTACTTGCACCGTATTGCACTGTACAGGCCTCTTGCAGCACACCATGCATGTATTAATTTATAGCCTCCATATTTCTGGCCCCTTTCCTGGCCTTTGCGTGTGCAGCATGTGTGCAATATGTGCCCCATGCATGCATGAAAATAGCCAGCGTATTTCTGGCCCTTTTCCTGCCCTCTGCCTGTACTGCACCCCTTGCATGCATGAATATAGCCTCTATTTCTGGCCTCTGCGCATGCAGCATGCTTGCAGTCTGTTCCCCATGAATGCATGCATCAATATAACCAACATATTTGTTGCCCTTTTCCTGGTTTCTGTGGGTGCAGAATGCATGCAATCTGCACCCCATGCATGAATACAGATGCAATATTTTAGGGTCCTCAGCACGCATGTAACGTGTGTACGACGTGTGCGTTTCCGGTCCTTTCCCCGGTCTTTATACCTCCGATATTTAATTATGTACGTACCACACGACGTTCTCCGGACATGTCACGTTAT
>BLSH010121841.1:1116109-1133793 GCA_018402905.1 Glandirana rugosa | reverse complement strand
ACGCAAATTTTCAGGCGACGCGATTGTCGCACACTGTATTTTATAACGTTGTTGGTGGTAAAATAAGAGCTCCCAGAGACGATTTTTTTTTATATATTACAAACCCCCAAGCTTCAGTAAAAGATCGTGTTTTATTACCTAAAAATAAACATTTGTTGTTCACAGTCCTTTCTAAATCAGAAATTTACCAATCGCTAAAACAGATACAAAGTAATTTACTTCAAAGAAATGAACTCTGATTGAACTCCCCTTGTATAGTTGTTTGGTTTAACCATTTAAAGACTAAATCTTTCCTGACACTTGTTGTTTACAAATAAAAATCCATTATTTTGTGCTAGAAAATGACTTCGAACCCCCAAACATTATATATTTTTTTTTAGCAGAGACCCTCGAGAATAAAATGGTGGTTGTTGCAATATTTTATGTCACACGCTGTTAGCGCAGCGGACTTTTAAACGCAATTTTTTTGGAAAAATTACCCTTTCAAAAAAAACTAAACAGTGCTGTTAGCCCAATTTTTTTTACATTTAATATATTACACCGTGAGAATTGAGAGAGAATCGTGATCTTTATTCTAAGCAAAAAAAAAAAATTGTGATTCTCATTTTGGCCGGAATTGTGCAGCTCTACTTTCCTCGTGACTCCAGAAACATCAGTGCAGCACTGGATGAAAGATGCAAGGGTCTGTGAGGAGTCCAGAAACTCATTGAACACACACACACACACACACACACACACACACACACACACACACACACACACACACACACACACACACACACACACACACACACACACTACAAGCAAACAGATCACAGGTTAGGATAGTTACCTTTTTAATAGCCATTCAAACCCCTTTGTGTCAACTTGTGTGCATGTTCTCAGGCCAAAATCACCAGGGTATGTAAACTATTGATCAGGGTCATTTGGGTAGTTTCTGTTGTCATTCTGATTTAAAAAGAGTAAACACAGTTGACTGATAATAAATGGCTGTATTTGTGGTGGTTATTCTTTATTTCAGGTACTTGTATAGCACTGTCAATTTATGCAGCACTTTACATTCACATCAGTCCCTACCCTCAAAGAGCTTACAATCTAAGGTCCCTAACTTACATTCATGCATATACTAGGGACAATTTAGACAGGATCTAATTTACCTCTCAGCATGTCTTTGGAGTGTGGGAGGAAACCGGAGTACCTGGAGGAAACCCACTCAAGCACAGGGCGAACATGCAAACTCCAGGCAGATAGTGGCATGGTTGGGATTCGAACCAGCGACCATTTTGCTGCCTGGCGAAAATGCTATCCACTACACCACTATGCTGCCCATATCATTCATATTCTCTGAAAAATGGCAGAAAAATCATAAATTCTGCCAGTGTATGTAAACGCGTGAGCACAATTGTGATAGATATATAGCTATAGTGCTGCCCCCTTGAGGGGTGGCATGATAAGTCATTATCACCCACCTGGTTTCCCTGGCTCTGAGGGTCCTCCGCCACCCCTGCCACATTGGGTAAAATCCCCCTTTCAATGTGATTCAGTAAAAAGTCACACAAGTTGAGAATATCAATAGTATGTTCTCAAATTTCTTTGAATTAAATGGAACTTGAAATTTAACAACCAAAATTATAAATGTGAATTCTTATACTCTACAATCCAACCCCAGAAACTCAGTATAGATTTATTTCCTGTGCATGAGAGTGGAACACAGGATAGCAGGGGAATGACTCTTGTTCGTCAGACCCCTCTCTACTACCCACTCCCCTGGCAGCAATGAGGAGGATGGAAACAAACTCAAATATACATATGTAGAGCTGCCCCCTTGAGGGTTGCTTAAAGAATCAATTCCCCCTTGGATCTCCTCATTTAGAGAGTCCCCTACCACCCCTAATATAAGAAAAAAAAAAAAACTCCATGGAGATTCCCATTCACAATTGACAGATGAGGTTGTATAACATCAATGCTGTTCACCGCTGTGTGAAGACTTATATCTAAGCAACACTGCACTCGTGAAATCCACCACTGAATAAGGGGGCTCCTTACTGGAAAAAGTGGACCCCTTGGTTATAGGGGGATAACAAATGCATCCGGCCAAGGTGTACAGGGATACCTGGAAACAAGACACTCACATGGATTCAGGTGTTCAAATTGGGTGATTCATACAGAAAATATAAGAATATCCATAGTGTAAAACTATATGAGTTTAATTAAAACATAAAGTAATGCACTTGCATAAAATCGTAAGACTCTTGCGCAGTAAACAGTAAGCCGGCTGGCACAGATTTTTATTATCGCCCATTCACCGGGACTAGCGTGTGCGTGGTGACGTCAATGCGCCGCTCGTCCTACGCGTTTCATCACAGGCTGACTTGTCACGGGGTAATATACCCTGTAACGACGTCCGCCTGTGACGAAATGCGTAGGGTGAGCGAGAACTTTCTCCAAGGGTGTCATAAATCGATCTTCGAGATGGGTGAATATTTCTTCGAAGATGAGGAGAACTAGAGTCCTGAGGGGAGGCAACATCATCTGGAATATTATCCAAAGAGATAGGGGATCGCTCAACTTCTAGTTCTGGATTAGAAACCTCAGCCTCAGGAGTAAGAAGACAGTCTTTCTCTGATCCATACAATGGAACAAGCGATTGAGTATTTTCTCTCTCTAGCGAAGTCTTCAAAGGGGAACTATCCACAGAAACAGCATCGAAGGGTAGATCCTCTTCAGGATTGTTCAGCACATTAAAAGTTAAAGTCTCATCCGACTCTTCAGTATCTGTAAGTGGAGGAATACAGTCATCTTGGAAATTGATAAGATCCCCATGTGCTGACGTAGGAGAATGTAAGTCTTCCGATGGAGGTTCAACTTTAGGTTCTCAACTGGGCAATGGACTCACTGGACTTGCTTGTCTTCTTCCAAGTAATGGAACTTGGGGTTTTACAACTGAAGGCAGAGCTTTATCCACTGGTTTTACTCATTGACCTGAAGAGGCTTTCTTCCCTATGGGCAACAAAGGAGCTTTTTGTTGGGGTTTGAAAGAACAAGTAGGTCTATTAACTTCAATACTAGAGTTGAGTGAAGTTCGGGTCCGTACCAAACTTTGGGGTGTCCGGGACCCAGACCCGAACCCGGACATTTCAAAAAACGTTTGGGTTCTGGTAGTTGGTCACGCATGTTGAATAGCTGCAGGGTAGCCAAACAACAAGCATTTCAATGGTTTGCCCTTAGAAGCCATCACGGCCATGCCTACTAATGGCATGAATCTGATTGGCCAGTGCATCATGTGACCCAGCCTCTTTATCAGCTGGAGTCACTCTGACTAGTGTAGGGAGAGGAAGCTGCCGGTGCTGTGAGGGATTGCAGATATTATAACATCTCACCCTTTATTACAGAATGATCTGATTGTGGACTAATTAGAGATTTCTCATACTGCTGTTTTGAGTGACAGATTGCAGATCTCACCCTGCATTACACAACAATCTGACTGCACTAGGTAGAGGCTACTGCTTAGAGGGACAGATTGTTCTAAAATCATCTCCTAGTTCTATAGGCTCAGGTTCCAGCTGTTGCTGTAAGGGACAGATTATTGTTCAAAAATCATCGCCTACTCCTATAGGGCCAGGTTCTAGCTGTTGCTGTAAGGGACAGATTATTCAAAAATCATTGCCTACTCCTATAGGGCCAGGTTCCAGCTGTTGCTGTAAGGGACAGATTAGTGTTCAAAAATCATTGCCTACTCCTATAGGGCCAGGTTCCAGCTGTTGCTGTAAGGGGCAGATTATTGTTCAAAAATCATCGCCTACTCCTATAGGGCCAGGTTCCAGCTGTTGCTGTAAGGGACAGATTGTTCAAAAATCATCGCCTACTCCTATAGGGTCAGGTTCCAGCTGTTGCTGTAAGAGACTGATTATTGTTCAAAAATCATCGCCTACTCCTATAGGGTCAGGTTCCAGCTGTTGCTGAAAGGGACAGATTATTGTTCAAAAATCATCGCCTACTCCTATAGGGCTAGGTTCCAGCTGTTGCTGTAAGGGACAGATTATTGTTCTATAATCCTCTCCTAGTTCTAAAGGGAGAGGTTCCTGCTGCTCCTGTAAGGGACAGATTATTGTTCTATAATCATCTCCTAGTTCTAAACGGAGAGGTTCCTGCTGCTCCTGTAAGGGACAGGTTATTGTTCTATAATCATCTCCTAGTTCTATAGGGAGAGGTTCCTGCTGTTGGTGTGAGCGGTGCATTTCTTGCACCAAAATAAAAAGTGCGTCAACGTTGGTGTTTTCCAAAAAAAAAGAAGGTATTAATTGGTATTAATAAATACTTAAATAGGGCTACATAGTACAGGTATAGTATAGGTTGCAAAAGCGGAGCGAGCGTCCCCTAGACAGTATGCCTGCTAATACCCACCGCACCCAGGGACCTAGCACACCAAAGGCAGCTCAAAGGCGTTCCCCCGCTTGGCAGTTCTTCAGACAATGTGCTGATGACAAAACACGAGTGGTTTGCAAGCTGTGCAATGATAGCCTGAGCCGGGGCATAAATGTTCTCAACCTGAGCACAACCCCCATGATCAGGCATCTAAATTCAAGGCACAAGATGCATTGCAATAATTACCTCAAAATCCAAGAAAGGTCTCGGCCTCCTCCTGCTTCCTCTTCTGCTCCTGCCTCGGCCTCTTCCTCCACCTCTACCGTGACAGTGTCACCTACCACCCTGCAAACAGACAATATGACAGCAACGCCACCATGTCCGCCACCGTCCCCAAGCATTTTCACACCATGGTCCCATGGAAGCTTGCAGCTCTCCATCTCCCAAACACAGGAGAGAAAGAGGAAGTACCCCCTTACCCACCTGCGATCCCTGGCCCAAAATGCCAGCATTTCAAAATTCCTGGCCTTGGAAATGCTGTCATTTCGTTTGGTGGACACGGACAGTTTCAAAAACCTGATGGCGGTGGCTGTCCCACAGTATGTGGTTCCCAGCCGCCACTACTTTTCCAGGCGAGCCATCCCTTCCCTGCACAAACAAGTCGGGGACAAGATCAAGTGTGCACTGCGCAACGCCATCTGTGGCAAGGTCCGCATAACCACTGATACCTGAACCAGTAAGCACGGGCAGGGACGCTATATCTCGCTAACTGCACACTTGGCAAATGTAGTGGCGGGTGGGCCTGAGCCGGCTAGCCATTTGGCGCATGTCCTTCCACCACCGAGGATTTCAGGGCATTTCTCTTTGCCTCCTGTTGCCTCCTCCTACTGCACTTCCTCTTCCTCGACCACCTACTCATCCGCTCAGAGTAACACCTTCACCAACATCAGCACATCCAGGGGGAAATGACAGCAGGCTGTTTTAAAACTGATATGTTTGGGGGATAAACCCTACACTGCGCAGGAGCTGTGGACGGGTATTGAACAACAGACCAATGAGTGGTTGTTGCCACTGAGCCTCAAGCCCGGCCTGGTGGTGTGCGACAATGGGCGAAATCTCGTAGCGGCTCTGGGCCTAGCCCGTTTGACGCACATCCCTTGCCTGGCGCATGTGCTGAATTTGGTGGTACAGAAATTTCTAAAAAACTACCCGGATATGTCCAAGCTGCTGCAGAAAGTGCATACCGTCTGTGCGCACTTTCGGCGTTCTCACCTTGCTGCTGCTCGCCTGTCTATGCTGCAGCGGAACGTCGGCCTTCCCGCTCACTGCCTCCTATGGGACGTGCCCACTTGCACATGCTGGAGAGACTGTGCGAGCAATAGTGGAGTTTCAGCTGCAGCACACACGGGTCAGTCGCTCTGTGGAACAGCACCACTTCACCACCAACGAGTGGGCCTCCATGCGAGACCTGTGTAGCGTACTGCGGTGTTTTGAGTACTCCACCAACATGGCCAGTGCCGATGACGCTGTTCTCCGCCTTACTCTCCCACTTCTATGTCTCCTTGAAAAAACACTTCGGGCGATGATGGAAGAGGATGTGGTACAGGAGGAAGAGGGGTCATTTCCACGGTTATCAGGCCAGTCAATCGCAAGTGGCTCGGAGGGTGGGTTCCTGCACCAGCACAGGCCAGGTCAAAAATATTCAAGCCAGGGCACAGTTCTGGAGGACGAGGAAGATCATGAGGAGGAGGAGGAACCGCATCAGGGTGGCACCCAACACAGCTCGTGGGCATCACTGGAGTGTGGCTGGGGGGGGATAGGGAGGACACAGATGATCTACCTCCCACAGAGGACAGCTTGTCTTTGCCTTTGGGCAGCCTGGCACACATGGCCGACTACATGCTGCAGTGCCTGCGCAACGATAGCCGAGTTGCCCACATTGTAATGTGTGCCGATTACTGGGTGGCCACCCTGCTGGATCCCTGTTACAAGGACAACGTGTCGTCCTTAATTCCCTCACTGGAGCGTGATCGGAAGATGCGTGACTACAAGCTGGTAGACGTGCTGCTGAGGGCATTCCCAAATGACACCGGGGGCTTAGTGGAAGCACAAGGCAAAGGAGGAGGAAGAGGCTGCCAACGCAGCTATGGCACCGCCAGCACCTCAGAAGGCAGGGTTAGCATGGCCGAAATGTGGCAAAGCTTTGTCAGCAGCCTGCCACAACAAACAGCACCACCAGTCGATAGACAACGTCTTAGCAGGAGGCAGCATTTCAGCAACATGGTGGAAGAGTATGTGTACACACGCCTACACTTACTGACTGATGGGTCTGCCCCATTCAACTTCTGGGTCTCCAAATTGGCCACATGGCCTGAGCTTGCCGTTTATGCCTTGGAGGTGCTGGCCTGCCCTGCAGCCAGTGTATTTACTGAACGTGTGTTTAGCACGGCAGGGGCGTTATCACAGACAAGCTAACGTTTATTAAAATGAACCAGGCATGGATCCCATAAGACTTGTTTGTACCTTGTGCAGAAAAGACATTTAGACCGGACTGACACAGCCATTGGTATACTTGTTTTTTTGAATATGCCTCAATATTTTGGGGGCTACCCCAATTATAAACAAAAAAAAACAGTGTTGGCTACCTCCTCCACCACCGCTACTTCCACCTACACTGCCACGGTCACGGCCTGGTCAACCTCTAGGCTCCTACTCCACATCCACCCCCCCTTCCCATTTTTTTCAATTTGATTTTAATTTATTTTCCCTATCCCCATTTTTTTTGTAGGGCTTCACTTGCCCTACTCTTAACTCCATTTTACTTCCTTTTGCAGCCCTCTAGCACTTGCCAGGACTTTGTTACAGCCATTTTTGTGCCGAAAAGTTCGGGTCCCCTTTGACTTCAATGAGGTTCGGGGTCCAGGATAAAGTTCGGGTCGAGTTCGGTACCGAACCCGGACTTTTTCCCGAAGTTCGGCCGAACCTACTGAACCCGAACATCCGGGGGTTCGATCAACTCTATTCAATACACGATTTGGATGATAGACATCCTGATTGAACTTCTTCCAGTCTTCATCCTCGCTTTCCTCAGGAACTGGGTTAATAATCTTTGCAGCTAGTCTTCTCTGTGATCTGGTCTTGGGAGGACTTGGTCTTTCCAATGGAGCGTCTAAATCATGAGGCACCCTCACAGCATCAGAGAGGGGAAGCAGATGATCTCTATGCCACATCTTCACAGGAACAGTCTGACTTTTTGGCTTGATCTAAGTCGATCTACATAACCTCTATGAGACATCAAAGAAGTGTCATCAGTAGATGTTTCAAAGACAAAGTCAATTGGCAACCCAATCCCGCCCAAACATGAGACGATGGGGTGAATATCCCGTGATATCACTCACAGTGCTGTTGTATGCGTGCACCAAAGTGGCTAGATGATTTCCCCAATTCAGTTTCTTGTCAGATGGCAGGGTACCTAGCATATTCAATAAGGTTCTATTGAATCGTTCAGCCTGAGGATCTCCTTGAGGATGATAAGGAGTAGTGCGAGATTTCTTAATGCCCAATAAATTGCATAATTGGTGGATGAGCTTACTTTCAACGTCTCTTCCTTGATCTGAATGAATTTGTACCGACAATCCATAGTGGACAAAGAATTTCTCCACTAATACTTTGGCTACAGTAGTGGCTTGCTAAACCCTGGTAGGGTAAGCTTGTGCATATCTGGTGAAATGATCAGTTACCACCAATACGTTACTTCTTCCACCTGTATCTGGTTCCAGGCACAGGAAGTCAATACATACCAGGTCTAATGGGCCCTGACTATGCAAGTGCTCCATAGTAGCAGCACAGGTTGGGAGAGCCTTTCTCTGGTTACAAGACATACAAGATTTGCAATAATCTTATACTTCCCTGCTCATATTTGGCCAATAGAATCTGGTGTTAATTAATTGAAAGGTTCTTTCTATACCCAGATGTCCACGTTCATCATGTAATGACCATAAAAGTGAACTGCAATGTTTTTCAGGTAGATACAACTGCCAGGTTTCTTCTGTCCCTTCATTAAGGCCTCGCCAATACAGTACTGTACTCCATATTTCAGTTGTAATCTGTTCCATTCACAATGTATCACTTTGGCCTGAGTAAGAGTACTCTTCAAAAGCAATTGAGGGTTTTGTTGAGCCATATCCTGCAAGGTCACTTGTCCAAGGGGATCTTGTTCCTGATCAGCTGTGCTCTCTTTCTTCATCAGCCTAGGAAGCCCTTTACTCCTCATTTGGGTCACTCCACAGTAAGATAATGGCACTCCTGCCGGTGATACCCCTATGGCTTCAGCAGCGACCCCTCCTCTCAATGATGAACCAATCCTTTGTACAAGGCCTGTACTCCATCTGCTGGCACGAATGTCCACTCTCGAGTTTCTCGACTCTGCCGATAAGGTTGACGGGACAAAGCATCTGTATCCCTGTTTCCAGCACCAGGATGATACTTGAGGCTAAATTGGAACCTAGCCAGAGCAGGCAACCATCTATGCCCTGTGGCATCAAATTTCACAGTTGTCAGCATGTAAGTTAATGGATTATTGTCAGTTTTGACAACAAACTGAGCTCCATACAGATGGTCTTTTAATTTGTCCACAACTGCCCATTTCAAAGCCAGGAATTCCAGCTTATGTGCCAGATAACTTCTTTCAGAGGGTATGAGGCTTCGACTCACATAAGCTACAGGCCACAGATGACCACCATGCTCTTGATAAAGTATTCCTCCCAATCCATCTCGACTGGCATCTACATGAAGCTCATAGGGTTTAGAAGGGTCAGCATAAGCTAGAACTGGAGCCTCAGTTAGACTGATCTTCAGTTGTTGAAATGCTTCCTCACACAAGGGACTCCGCTGCTCACAAATAAATTCCTTCTTTCCTCTTCGACCTGTGTTCTTCTCTTTTAAATTTTTTGTCATCTTCCTCAAAGGCTACTTGCAACAGTTCATTGAGTGGTTTGACTATTTTGCCAAAATTGGCCACAAATCTCCGATAGTAGGAACAGAACCCTAAAAAGAATCGCAGCTCCGTAACAGTCTCCGGCTGTGGCCATGCAGTCGCTGCTTCCAGTTTCTTCAGATTAGTGGCCACTCCATCAACTGACACAACATGGCCCAAGTCGTTAACCGAAGTACGATAGAACTGGCACTTCTCTAAGGACAACTTCAACCCTTCTTCATGGACCCTCTCAAACTCCTTCTCCAACCGTGCTTCGTGTTCCTCCAAACACAATGATGTCATCTAGGTACACCAAAACTTCCACCAAATTCATGTCTCCCAAAGTGCTCTCCATCAGTCTCTGAAAAGACTGTCAATAATTGTGGCATTCTATTAAACTCATAGAACCCCAATGAACATATGAAGGCTGTCTTCTCCTTATCTTCTGCACACATGGGTATCTGATAGTACCCACTCTTCATGTCCAGCACGCTGAACCATTTGGCTTCCGCCAGACACTGCAAAGCATCCTCAATCCTTGGAGTGGTATACTGATCATGAATGGTTCTTCGGTTGAGAGTTCTGTAGTCAATACACCTTCTTAAAGTCCCTTTCTTCTTTCACACCACTACTATTGGGGAAGCATAAGGACTTCTAAGCTAAGGAATCCTCTGGGCACTTTATCTGAATGGCTTCTCTTCTTCTTCTTCTTGTAAACGTATTAGATGATAAGCACTCTTAGCGCATCCTACATCCAAAGTCATCATTACCGAAGATTTTCTCCCACTGCTGTAGTTGGGACTTCATCCTTTCCCTCCATGCAAGAGGTAAACCAGCAGCACACTCTTCAAGTTCCTTCTTTAGACCTTGCAGACGCTTTCCTTTCTGTTCTTCTGACAATGCCACTAAGGTGGCAGCACTCACTTTGCCCACAGACATCCTGGCCTTCAATGTCACAGGGTGATTGGAAACATTTTGCAGGCTAATCAACACTCTCCTCAGTAAAGCTTTGGTGGGTACGGTTTCAGGGACCATAACTAACCCTTCAGCTTCAGTCTGTGTATCTGTCTCTAATACTGCAAAGGGTCCAGGATGATCCCATGTGAGCTTCATGGTAGCCTTCAGGCAAGTAACTTCCCCAGGCAGTAGAACCTTCTCTCTTATGTGTAATTTCCACAAACGACCCACTCCATGAACCGGAGCCCTATTTTCCTGAATTACTTGCTGACAGGCTTGATGCTATGTTGGATGGATCTTCTCAGGTATAGCCCCATCTTCTCCCAACACTTTTTCCAGCAGTCTTCGTACCAGGTCAGTATTGGTCCCAATTATGGACTTACGGTTGGCCTTCACTGGCTTTGGACATACTACACCCAGGGTATCAAAAGTTTAGACCCTCCCAGTGGTAGCTTGCCCAAAGGAGATACTGATCGCAATATAACCATTTTAAGGGAAGCGGTTCGTTCCAAGACCCTAGATCTCCAATTCTTCCAGCTTGTTCAAAGGGATATGGTGCAGGTACTGATCATAAAAGTCTCTATACAGAAGAGTGACTTGAGCCCCAGTATCTAGCAAAGCTCAAGTGTAGATACCCTCCACTTGCACTGATACAATAGGGGATGGCCCTACTAACTTCTTTGGTAGAGTAACTTTCTTGGTCTCACTAGGACTCCTCACCTGATCACTCTGGGAGGATCTGACTCCGGCCCTAGCAACTGACCCAGTATTGACTCCCTGCGCCTGACCTTCAGACCCCAGTGATGGGTTAAAGTTTTTTTTCCTTCCTTGGACTTCTCTTTCGTGGCCTCCTTTAATTTGAACTTCTCCGCTTTCTGGAGCTCCTTCACTGGGACCCTCTGAAGTTTCCTGCCGGGTGAACAGCTAATATCTTCTGTAATGCCTTCAATAACTCAGCCATAAAATTTAATTCTTCTTCCTTCTTTGGGCACTGTCGCTTGAAATGACCAGACTCCCCACACTTAAAACACTTCCTGGGATCACTTCCATAACTCTCATCAGGGTTTGTTGTAATTGACCCTGCCCTTGTGCCCCCTGAGCTAGAAGTTTGACTGGAGATTCTTCAAGGATGGGTGAGGAGGTAACAAGTCTAGTGCTTTCCCCCCCACTCAAAACCCTCTTTACTATCAGCCTCATATAGTTCTGACTCAACTTGAACTTGTTGGGCGGATGCTTTTCCAGCTTTTGAGGTAACACTCACTTCTGCCATAAACCTCTGGTTTTTCTCATCAAGCAGGGCCTTCTCCTTTCGGACCATCTTTATCAATTCAGGATACATGGGTGCAATCTGGATTCCTTTTAGTGGCAACCGCAGCACGGTAGGGTGGTTTGGCCTTGCTCCTTGCAAAATTTTCTCCCATCTTGACCGGTCAGCTTCTTTGGGTCAATCACTTTTTACAGCATGATTTGATGTAAGACCCAATCCACTCTGACAACATAAGCAGATAACTTCTCCCCTCTTTGATGGTGAGTATGTTCAAACTTATACAGTAGATCTGGGATCTTCTCCACCCTTCCATACACTGCACACAGGGCTTCGATGTAATCCATAGCCACACAATCCGGTTTTCCTCTCCTTAGACTTCAGATTACATCCACAGCAGGGCTCCTTAGGCTTTTGCTTAGCCGCTGCCTTTTCACTGCTTCCGGCACATTACAGTCTTCCATTGCTTGTATAGCCTGATCCATCCAACTATCAAAATCTTTCTCTCCTGCAGGAGTAGTTGTACGGCCAGAAAAATATTGCAGCTTGCAATAACCCTGATGGGCTGTGAGATCATGACTCTGTATCAAACTTTCCACCAGTCGACCCATATCCAGGTAAAAGGAGGCAGGTGGCATCCCTTTAAGGGCGATCTAAGCTTCCTTTTCTTCCATGTCTGACTTCTCAGCAACACATGAAGATTCTTCCTGTATGGATCCTTCTACCTTCAAGGGTATGCAATAGGCCTCCAATCTATCTGTCAGAGTCACCATCCCCTCCTGGAGACTTACAGAGACACTCTCTCCATTCCACTAGAGCAGTGGTTCTCAACCCTGTCCTCCAAGTACCCCCAACAGGCCATGTTTTGGGAATTTCTCTTAGATAAAGTAGCTATCCAAAATAACAAGCCATTGACTCTGATTTAAAGCACCTGTGCAAGATGAAGGAAAATCTGCAAACGTGGCCTGTTGGGGGTACTTGAGGGCAGGGGTGAGAACCACTGCACTAGAGCATAGATGTCATCTTCCTCATAGTCTGTTCTCAGATCCACAACATAAAACCCCTGGTTTGGATAGGCCCCTTTAAACATGAGTTGCACATCTTTTTCAGACCACCCCACTCCAGGCAACTTTAGTACTTTGGTCAACTCTAACCGACTCTCTTCCCATTGAGCCCACTTAGTGGCGGCAGCTGCATCCATCTGGTTCTTGGGGGGGTTCTTCAGACCTTTCAAGGTTCACCATAGGGGGAGTCCCGGGCGAGCCCCCAAATGTAGCGCTGCCCCCTTGAGGGTTGTTTAAAGAATCAATTCCCCCTTGGATCTCCTCATTCAGAGAGTCCTCACCACCCCGACACTCTTGGTTCACTCATATTGCAAGGTTTTATGGACAATAACTCTATTTTAGTAATAGAGACCACAACACAGGTAGAGTTAGAAAGGTTTACTTTAACTCTTGTTTCTGCGAGAAATAACAACCTTAAAACAGCAAGTATCACAAACCTTCACATAGATAGTCAAAACTGAGGATTCTGCTGAACAAAGGGAGTAAATGATTTGTACATTTTCACCACTCCCTGTATTCTCCAACAATAACAATAGTTGAGAAAAATACAATTCCTCCAATTGAATTTAAACAATACCTAATGGGTCTTTGGGAAAGAGGTTATTTGGTAGTACCTACTGAAACTGACCAGAGAAATAGTACAGTAAATCCCTATTTCAAATAGATGACCCAAATGGTAAATTGGTACCACTCAATGGATTCTGTTTCAGAGAGTAAACAATATTCTATAATGCACAGATACACTATATCAATTAGCAGTTAAACTATAGCTAAACAAATACACCAGGCAAAGTAGGCTTCTATATACAGTCAGGTCCATAAATATTGGGACATCGACACAATTTTAATCTTTTTGGCTATATACACCACCACAATGGATTTGAAATGAAACAAACAAGATGTGCTTTAACTGCAGACTTTCAGCTTTAATTTGATGGTATTTACATCCAAATCAGGTGAACAGTGTAGGAATTACAACAGTTTGTATTTGTGCCTCCCACTTTTTAAGGGACCAAAAGTAATGGGACATATTAACAATCATAAATCAAACTTTCACTTTTTAATACTTGGTTGCAAATCCTTTGCAGTCAATTACAGCCTGAAGTCTGGAACGCATAGACATCACAAGACGCTGGGTTTCATCCCTGGTGATGCTCTGCCAGGCCTCTACTGCAACTGCCTTCAGTTCCTGCTTGTTCTTGGGGCATTTTCCCTTCAATTTTGTCTTCAGCAAGTGAAATGCATGCTCAATCGGATTCAGGTCAGGTGATTGACTTGGCCATTGCATAACAATCCACTTCTTTCCCTTAAAAAACTCTTTGTTTGCTTTCGCAATGTGGTTCGGGTCATTGTCCATCTTCCCTGTGAAGCGCCGTCCAATGAGTTCTGAAGAATTTGGCTGAATATGAGCAGATAATATTACCGGAAATACTTCAGAATTCATCCTGCTGCTTTTGGCAGCAGTCACTTCATCAATAAATACAAGAGAACCAGTTCCATTGGCAGCCATACATGCCCACGCCATGGCACTACCACCACCATGCTTCACTGATGAGGTGGTATGCTTTGGATCATGAGCAGTTCCTTTCCTTCTCCATACTCTTCTCTTCCCATCACTCTGGTACAAGTTGATCTTGGTCTCATCTGTCCATAGGATGTTGTTCCCGAAATGTGAAGGCTGTTTTAGATGTTGTTTGGCAAACTCTAATCTGGCCTTCCTGTTTTTGAGGCTCACCAATGGTTTACATCTTGTGGTGAACCCCCTGTATTCACTCTGGTGTAGTCTTCTCTTGATTGTTGACTTTGACACACATACACCTACCTCCTGGAGAGTGTTCTTGATTTGGCCAACTGTTGTGAAAGGTGTTTTCTTCACCAGGGAAAGAATTCTTCGGTCATCCACCACAGTTGTTTTCCATGGTCTTCCGGGTCTTTTGGTGTTGCTGAGCTCACCGGTGCGTTCTTTCTTTTTAAGGATGTTCCAAACAGTTGATTTGGCCACACCTAATGTTTTTGCTATCTCTCTGATGGGTTTATGTTGTTTTTTCAGCCTAATGATGGCTTGCTTCACTGATAGTGAGCTTTTTGGATATCTCATATTGAAAGTTGACAGCAACAGATTCCAAATGCAAATAGCACACTTGAAATGAACTCTGAACCTTTTATCTGCTCCTTGTAAATGGGATAATGAGGGAATAACACACACCTGACCATGGAACAGCTGAGCAGCCAACTGTCCCATTACTTTTGGTCCCTTAAAAAGTGGGAGGCACATATACAAACTGTTGTAATTCCTACACCGTTCATCTGATTTGGATGTAAATACCCTCAAATTAAAGCTGAAAGTCTGCAGTTAAAGCACATCTTGTTCGTTTCATTTCAAATCCATTGTGGTGGTGTATAGAGGCAAAAAGATTCGAATTGTGTTGATGTCCCAATATTTATGGACCTGATTGTAACTTCTCCTGTTCTAGCTTAAAGAGTTCTTAGGAGGTAAAGTAATGCCAAGCAAATAGCCCTGAGTATATGATTGGGGAGAAGATAAGTAGATGTGGTTGCAGTACTCCTGTCTTGTAAAGTCCAAGCAATCTTCGGCTGGCAATAAGAATTAGGTACCTATGAATACTGTGTCCTTCTAATCATTACGATGAGGCACAAATAGGTTAAATTCCACTGACTTCTTGAATAAGACTGATCACAACTGCAATCCAGTATGAACCAACTGTAATCCAAGAGACAATAAAGATATGCTGCAAAGACAGTATAATTACTCTTATGTGTGGACCTGAGCCCGCTCACCGAATCCATGGGACTGTATGAAGGCAAACGATCCGGCGCTCAGATGATGATGCAGGTACCGTTAGTTCATATAGACTGTTTGCTCCTGGGAGGTAGAAAGCATCCACTGCACTCCTTGAACTCTCCTGATCGACAGATACGACTGTTGCAGGAGGTGATGTGACTTTAATTCAGACAGCGATGAGATTCGAATGGCTCCACTGTTCACTCACTTTATTGCTAGAGAGCGGCTGCTAGCTGGATCACATGCAGGTAATTTCAGTCGGCTGGAACGCTGTACATAGGCCACAGGCCTATATCTGGTGGTAGCAGCACACAGGATTCCTCTCTGATCACGCTGTCCCAAGAGGCTGCTGTTAGCTCCTCCTCCACTTTAAATAAGTTTCTCCTGAAATGCATTACACCCCCCCAGAAGTCACCAGCACAGCCTGCTGGGAGACTGAGTCCTTCGCACCAGAGTCTGCTGATTGTTTCCTCTTTCCGTACTACAGTTCCCACGATTCTTCATCCTTGCTGCAATCGGGGAGGGAATTCCCCATGTCAAGCAATGGACACAATTGTCTGTATGCCAGAGGAATATTTCTGAACTCCTGGCTACACATATATGTATCACCTGGATAAATTATAAACAGGCCTAAACTGTGAAAACTGTGAATTATAGGGTATACCAATAGGCAAATTATAGCAATAATGCAATAATTCAACATGCTCTAATACAGAGAGTTCTTAGGTGAATGTGAATTATAGTTGACTTGAGTAATAATGATGGCCTATGGCAAGAAAGGAAACAGTCTGAAATTATGATGACTTAAAGTTCTTTGTTGAAAAGTTCCAATGATTTTCTGCAGGCTCTGTAGCTTAACCAGTTCCCGACCGCGCGCTGTGTTTTCACGGCGGCAGTCCGGATGCTGAGCGTGAATCGCCGTAAAAAGACGGCGATCTGCAATCAGCCACTAGGGGGCGCGCGCACCCGCCGCACTCCTGAGGAGTGTGCCTGCGGCTCGGGCGGACCCGATGTCCGCCGGCAAGCCGCGATGAGCGGCCACAGGGAAGGAACGGGGAACCGCCGATGTAAACACGGCGGTTCCCCACTCCGTTAGTAGGGGCATGGGTGATCTACTGAACCCCCCACAGTAAGAACACACCCAGAGAACACAGTTAACCCCTAGCTCTCCCCCCCAGGTTAACCCCTTCACTGCCAATGACATTTATACAGTAATCAGTGGACATTTAAATTTCTGATCACTGAATAAATGTCATTGGTCCCAAAAAAGTGTCAAAAATGTCCGACATGTCCGCTGAAATATCGCATTACCGCTAAAAATCACAGATCGCCGCCATTACTAGTAAAAAAATAAAAATAAAAACCCCAGAAATGAATTCTCACCATCCGTAAATGTGGCCACTTTTGCGCAAACCAATCAATAAATGCAGATTGCAATTTTTTTTATCACAAATATGAGGAATTATATAAATCGGCCCGAAAACAGGTTTTTTTGCAAAATGGTCGCTCTTCTTTTGTTTATAGCGGCGATCAGAAATGATGCAGAGGCGATCAAATACCACCAAAAGAAAGCTCTATTTGTGGGAAAAAAAGGACCCTAAATTTAGTTTGGGTGCAACGTCGCACGACCGTGCAATTGTCAGTTAAAGCGACACAGCGCCGAATCGCAAAAAGTGCTCTGGTCCTAAAGCTGTAAAACCTTCCAGTTGGTAAGTGGTTAAAGCGCTTGTTACCCCAACACTTCATATTCCTGATATGTGCCATGTACTTGTATGAGAAAGTCTCCTGTTCTCTGTATTGCTCCCTTTATGTGAAATCCCTGGTGTTCCTGCCAGTCCCTCTGAAATCCTATATTTCCAGGCCAAGCGAGCAAATAATAAGAGAAGTTCCATTTTTCTTTCCTTCCTTCCTCCCTCTCTTCCTCTCTTGCTCCCTTCTATACTCCCTGCCTCCCTTCCTTCTTCTCTTCCTCCCTTCTATACTCCCTGCCTCCCTTCCTTCTTCCCTTCCTCCCTTCTATACTCCCTGCCTCCCTTCCTTCTTCCCTTTCTCCCTTCTATACTCCCTGCCTCCCTTCCTTCTTCCCTTCTATACTCCCTGCCTCCCTTCCTTCTTCCCTTCCTCCCTTCTATACTCCCTGCCTCCCTTCTATACTCCCTGCCTCCCTTCCTTCTTCCCTTCCTCCCTTCTATACCCCCTGCCTCCCTTCTATACTCCCTGCCTCCCTTCCTTCTCCTTCCCTTCTTCCTTCCCTCC
>BLSH010121841.1:1097122-1116099 GCA_018402905.1 Glandirana rugosa | reverse complement strand
TTCAGCACCTCTGTTACACTTTTGCCGGGATCTATTTTCACTAGAGCCCCGCTTAGGCGGTGACTCTGGTGAAAATAGAATGTCTCTTAGCGGCCGACTTTTTTTTTTATGACTACAATACCATCGATAGACGATGGTATTGTTGCCAGATGTTGCCGTTTAACTGGCGACGGTCCACTGCCGCAACCAGGCCTTCACCAAATTGGTGAATGGTTGACCTTCCAAAAGGTCGAAATCCTGGTCTCGTGAAAAACGCTAAGCCGCTACGTAGCGAAATTGACTGTTAACACGCCAGCATGCTGCAACGTCTTTTGTTTATAGCGGCGATCAGAAATGATGCAGAGGCGATCAAATACCACCAAAAGAAAGCTCTATTTGTGGGAAAAAAAGGACACAAATTTTGTTTGGGTGCAACGTCGTACGACCGCACAATTGTCAGTTAAAGCGATGCATCGCCGAATCGCAAAAAGTGCTCTGGTCCTAAAGCTGGAAAACCTTCCAGTTGGTAAGTGGTTAAACCACTTCCGGACCAACGCCGTCACCTGGCAGCGGTCAATTTGCCGTTGTAGACCGTTGTTATGGTAGCAGATAGCTACCATAACATCAGTATTTTTTTTTTCAGCCGGCGATTCTCTGTAAGATAAAAGTGGTCTCAGTGGCGGATTCGCCCCGAGATCACTTTTATCTAGGGCCGTTTTCACATTGTCTCCACGACTTACCAGACCCACCGGTAGCAGTGGAGATGGTCGGGTCTGCTCCCCCCAGTGCCTGGATGCCGAAGGAGCGGAAGATGCCGCCTATTCAGCTCCATAGCATTGCTGGGCGGAAGTGACGTCACAAGTCACTTCCGCCCAATACTCTTAAAGGGGACATTTTTTTTTCAATGTCATTTTATTTTTTTATTTCATTTTAGTGTAATTATGAGATCTGAGGTCTTTTTGACCCCAGATCTCATATTTAGGAGGTCCTGGCATGCTTTTTTCTATTACAAGGAATGTGTACATTTATTGTAATAAGAATAAAGTAATTATTATTATTTTTTTTTAAAAGAACGGTGTAAAAATAAAAAGTAAAATAAATAATAATAATAAAAAAAAAAAAATTGAAAACACCCCGCCCCGCCGAGCTCGCGCGCAGAAGTGAACACATACGTTAGTCATACCCGCATATGAAAACAATGTTCAAACCACACGTGAGGTATCACCGCGATCGTTAGAGCGAGAGCAATAATTTTAGTATTAGATCTCCTCTGTAACTCAAAACTGGTAACCTGTAGGACTTTTTAAATGTCGCCAATGGATATTTTTAAGTGAAAAAGTTTGTCGCCATTCCACAAGCGGGCGCAATTTTGAAGCATGACATGTTGGTTATCAGTTTACTCAGCGTAATATTATCTTTCACAGTATGGAAAAAAATTGGGGTAACTTTACTGTTGTCTTTTTTTATAATTAGAAAAGGTGAAATTTTTCCCAAAAAATCACGCTTGTAAGACCACTGAGCAAATATGGTGCGACAAAAAGTATTTCAATGACCGCCATTTTATTCTCTAGGCTGTTAGAAAAAAAACTATATATAATGTTTGGTGGTTCTAAGTAATTTTATAGCAAAAAAAATATTTTAACTTGTAAGCACCAAGTGTCAAAAATAGGCTCGGTCTTGAAGTGGTTAAATGGTTAATCTCAACTGCAGCTGCAATAACATAAACTGGTTTACTAGAAGTGCACTGTATGAATAATAAGCGCTGTGATTGTAGTCACACAGAAGAAGCTTCACAGTGATCACTGACTTTTATTGTGGAACTATGAGTAATGGCAATCCAGTAAAAGGGTAGAAAGGCTTATGTTCAAACTTTCCCCCGTATGCAAGGACTAGGCTCTGACTAGGGTGAGACTGTTTAAGCAGGTAGTGTGTAAAAGGCTTCAGCCTGCTCACTCGAACAGACCAATGGATAGAAAAGATGAGTCCCCTGTTGTAAATGATGATGGTGACAAGTATAGAGATAATGGTGATGTCCTCTCCAGCTCTCTGGCTCCAAAACCGGCTTCCACCGCCCCTCTCCGCTGTTCTCCCAGATCGATCGTCCGACTGCCTGCAGGAATCGGGGACAAGCTCCGCTGGCACAGAGCAGGATGTTCTGGTGGTCTTCTGTAACGCTGCAAATCGTTGCACTACGAGGCTGCTGTGAGTAGGCAGCGATCCCGCTACCATACACACACAGGATCTTGCTTGATCAATCACTGCCCTCCAGAGAGAGCGCGCTGGGCCCAGCCCTCTGCTTAAATATTCTGGCACAGAGCAGGATGTCCTGCTTTTATTGTGACTTTAATTGTGGAACTATGAGTAACGGCAATCCAGTAAAGGGGTAGAAAGGCTTATGTTCAAACTTTCCTACTGTATGCAAGGACTAGGCTCTGACTAGGGTGAGAATGTTTAAGCAGGTAGTGTGTACACAGTGCGGTAGTAAAAGGCTTCAGCCCGCTCACTCGACCAGACCAATTAATGGAAAAGATGAGTCCGCTGTTGTAAATGATGATGATGACAAGGATGGAGATAATGGCGATGTCCTCTTCAGTTCTCTTGCTACAAAACCAGCTTCCACCGCCCCTCTCCGCGGTTCTCCCAGATCGATTGTCCGACTGCCTGCAGGAATCGGGGACAAGCTCCACTGGCACGGAGTAGGATGTCCTGGTGGTCTGCTGTAATGCTGCAAATCGTTGCACTGCGAGGCTGCTGTGAGTAGGCGCGATCCCGCTACCATACACACACAGGGCCTTGCTTGATCAATCACTTCCCTCCAGAGAGAGCGCGCTGGGCCCAGCCCTCTGCTTAAATAGTCTCTTCCAAGAGGCACCTCTTCTCTCAGAAGTCCTTTCCTGCTGCACAGTCTGATGGGAAATGTAGTGTTCCTGCAACACAGCTAGATGGCAAATTCTCCGCAACAAACTACAACCCCATCCTTCTCTGGCTGTTTATTTGAAGTCATAGAATAGTTCACAGGCACTATGGGGAAACAGCTGCATTATATCTGAAAGCAGGAACGTCACTACTGCCAGGAGTATGAAACTTGGCTCCTGGCTACATATATATATACAGTATCTCACAAAAGTGAGTACACCCCTTACATTTTTGTAAATATTTTATTCTATCTTTTCATGTGACAACACTGAAGAAATGACACTTTGCTACAATGTAAAGTAGTGAGTGTACAGCTTGCATAACAGTGTAAATTTGCTGTCCCCTCAAAATAACTCAACACACAGCCATTAATGTCTAAACCGCTGGCAACAAAAGTGAGTACACCCCTAAGTGAAAATGTCCAAATTGAGCCCAATTAGCCAATTTTTCCTCCCCGGTGTCATGTGACTCGTTAGTATTACAAGGTCTCAGGTATGAATGGGGAGCAGGTGTGTTAAATTTGGTGTTATTGCTCTCACTCTTTTTTTCGTCACAAAACTTTGTAAATAAGTACATTTTCTCCTTCACTGATGAGGCAGGACTGATTGGCACTGATGAGGTGGCACTTATATGTAGCACTGATGGGTACTGATAGGCAGCACTGATAAGCAGAACTGACGGGCACTGATTTGTGGCACTAATAAGCGGCACTGATGGGCACTCATAGACAGCACTGATGGTTGACATTGATATGTGGCACTGTTTGGCAGCAGCTATAGGGATGGCACTGGCAGGCATCACAGATGGGCACAGTGCCATCCCTATTGGGCATTGTGTGCCCCTTACCTGGTGGTCTTGGGTGGCATCCCTGGTGGTCTTGGGAGGGCTCCCTGGTGGTCTAGGGTGGCAATCCTAGGGGGGCTGCGCTGATAAGCAATCAGTGCAGACCCCCCCTGTCAGGAGAGCCACCAACCGGCTCTCCTCTACTCACGTCTGCAGACGCGAGTAGAGGAAAAGTCGGTAAACGGCTCTTCCTGTTTATACTGTGATCAGCCGTGATTTGTCTTGGCTGATCACATGGTAAAGAGCTTCTGACAGAAGCTCTTTACCTAGATCGGAGATGAGGTGTGTCAGACTGACACACCACATCACCGATTACTGGGCTGTGTGGCCCGGCTGGCGCGCACCGGCTTGTCATCTTGCTCATATGACGCCCAGTCAGGATAACAACCATTTCCTGGCCGTCATTCTGCATACGGCTGTAGGGAAATGGTTAAAGATGATGCACAAGAAAGTCCACTAACAGTCTGCTGAAGACAAGCAGACTAAGGACATGGATTACTGGAACCAGGTCCCATGGTCTGATGAGACCAAGATAAACTTATTTGGTTCAGATGGTGTCAAGCGTGTGTGGTGGCAACCAGGTGAGGAGTACAAAGACAAGTGTGTCTTGCCTACAGTCAAGCATGGTGATGGGAGTGTCATGGTCTGGGCACTGGAGAACTACAGTTCATTGAGGGAAATATGAAGGCCAACATGTACTGTGACATACTGAAGCAGAGCATGATCCCCCCCTCCTTTGGAGACTGAACCACAGGGCAATATTCCAACATAACAACCCCAAATACCCCTCCAAGACGATCACTGCCTTGCTAAAGAAGCTGGGAGTAAAGGTGATGGACTGGTCAAGCATGTCTCCAGACCTAAACCCTATTGAGCATCTGTGGGTCATCCTCAAACGGAAGGTGGGGGAGCGCAAGGTCTCCAACATCCTCCAGCTTTGTGATGTCATGGAGGAGTGGAAGAGGACTCCAGTGGCAATCTGTGAAGCTCTGGTGAACTCCATGCTCAAGAGGGTTAAGGCAGTGCTGGAATATAATGGTGGCCACACAAAATATTGACACTTTGGGCCCAATTTGGACATTTTCACTTAGGGGTGTTCTCAATTTTGTTGCCAGTGGTTTAGACATTAATGGTTGTGTGTTGAGTTAATTTGAGGGGACAGCAAATTTACACTGTTATACAAGCTGTACACTCACTACTTTACATTGTAGCAAAGCGTCATTTCTTCAGTGTTGATACATGAAAAGATATGCATGCCCTGATCTGTATTCCTTTAAAAACACGCTAATGTAGAAAAATACCTGGTGATCTGCCATAAATCCAGTGTACTACTAACTTTCTGTTAGACTGACAATACAGTGCCTTTGCTATTTTTTATTCCCAGCCATTGTGTTGTCAGCCCTGCCTGCTGGATTGCAGAACTTTACTTTTTTTTTTTGTAAATTACTATTTATTGAGATGTATAACAGGTGCATACAACAGTAAACCGCACACTGCGGAAACCAACAACTGGTTACAGTAAAAATTGTACCAGTCTACAACAAAAAACATAAACAGAAAGAAAAAGAAGGCAAAACACAGTTCTACATTTGCCCAGACAAATATGCACAATTCTTGAACCTCCAGCAGGAAGCAGATATATATCCAGCTGCCTTGATGACACCCTTGTCAACCCTATGGAATTATTACATTTATTTCAGTTCCCAAACCCCTCTACCCCCCTTCATCAGGAGAATTAAGTTCCATAGAAGCACTCAATAGATCATAACTTTACAATGAGCTTAGTCAACAATCACCCTTCACCCCAGAAATACACTCCCCCTTACCATGTATCCAGTATCAAAGGCTATTTACTAAAATACTCATGGATTTAATCAGAAACCGCATGTGTGGATGCCATCCAGCCCCCTATACCTTATCAAATGTGTCCAGGACCCCTCTACAGAACTTGACTTCTAAACAAACAAAAAAACAAGAAGAGCGCACACTAAGTGCAGTAAAGTTTACAAAAAAAAACGTTAGTGTCAAAATCAGGCAAATTGGCCAACTGCAAAATTAAAACAGAAAAGGCACGTACTCAACACTCCCCCAACATGGGCACCTCGTTATCACACTTCTAGTCCAGGACAGTAGCACTGTCAGATGGAGGAATAGCTGCAGCTGAAGGACAGACTAGAGCTCTGCACATAGGCACAGTGCGTTGTAGGGAATCTCCAGGATGACATCACATGTGGGCAGAGCAGTAGGCATGATTACTTTTTTTTTTTTTTTGGCAAGTAATTTGACAAAGGAGGTTCTTCGAAATGCGTAGCTATGGTTTGTGCGGCTGGTGCTGCATGCAGACAGTCTGTTACTGTATGGTGACACAGTGGCTATATAAACACAATGTGTACACTGTACAAACAAATAACCCTGAATGCACACTTTCTGCATTCAAGGCCGTGCACCTTCATGCCTATTAGATTAGGACCTGCGGCTGTATTTGTAGAGCCACTGCGTCCCCGTAGAGTAATATAGGGCGTCTGTATGCACCTCCAAGTAGCTCCAGTCGCATAAAAAACTGCTCATCATGCTGTGTGGGCCACAGTGCCCATTGAATGAGCCCCAAGGAGTCACAGAGGTTTGCATACGGCCGCAGACACCAGCCTGTACGAATCAACGGCAGGATAACAGATACTGCGGCTGTATATTTTTTATATCACATCCTGGATGCAAACTGGGCTGCTCAATAATCCCTGTGTGACTGTAATCCCTCGGATGTGCGGTTACATGTGTATACCGCGGTGTCTGTCAGCCTGTCACTGATTTCTACAGGCGGCTGTACACTAACATCTTTGACTGCTGAACACAGAAATACGCCCCTTCTTGATGTTGTAGAGCCCTTTGTGGTCATATGTAAATGAGGCCTAAAACACGAAACAATTGTGCATTGTAACAAACTGCTTTGCAACAGAAAGTATGCCTGCATCATTTTATCACAACCTCCACCAATGCAGTGCACACATGGCACTGCAATTTGGGTGTTAGCAAAATTCATATGTGAAGGCCAAACTCCAGATTGATTTTTTAGTTTTGCATACCTTTGATTTTCACAGTTTTGCAAAAAGGATTAAAAGAGAAGTTGGGCTTTTTTTTTTCTTCAAAAATCAGTCCCCCGCTGGCTCTAAGACTGAGAACCGAGCGATCAAAGACCGCTGCTCACTCAGTTCTCAGAGCTCCATGAGCAGAGAGCTGGCGACTGACCCCGCTGGGCTGTGGAAGGGGTGGGTCAGGCCCTCAATGGCTCGCTGAGAGGCTGAGCCGGCTGCCGCTCCAGGCATGTGGGTGGATCCCGATTTTATTGCTGCAATCTTGCCCGAGCCTGGACCGCCCCTGTGATGGCAGCTGACACTGCTGTCTGCTGAAAGCTGGTAACAGGAATGCTGAACAAAATGCACTCCTGTGATCCACAAGAGAAGCTTGTAATTTACAATTTACAAATATTTGTAATTCATTAACTCATTACAGTTTTTACAACACAGGGGCTATATGCGGTGCATTGCACTGTTCACTTTTTTTTAAGACAAACTTTATTAAAAAGTCACACAGACATATCCTAAAATTCAATTGCCCGTCGCACTGTGCTAGGCAGTGGATTGAATTGCACTGCACTGACAAAAAAAAAAGCACTGTGTGCTGTGCTTTTGTCAGCGCACACCACAGCAACACAGTGGTGTGAATTGGGCAGATGAGGAGGCATTTTACCTGGTCATTTAGTGGGACTACGTTGAGCGGCTATTCTGGTGTGACTGTACCCTTAGCTTTTAGATTTAGTAGGAATTTAGAAAGTGTTTGGTAAGTTTTGCTGTGCTTGTGACTGCGAATAACGATTTTAGTGTATTTTTACCGAAAATATCTTATTGATAAACATTTGCGCAAATATTGCAGGACCTAAAAATATTATCAGTAGTGCCTTTTTTTTTTTCTACCAGTTCTTTACTTTCAGAAAATGTATAGTCTGGAGGGTCTTTTACAAAATCTGGAAGCTGTAAGGGAAAAATAAAGAACAATGGAAAAATTGCGAAAATGTTCTGGCCACCTGAGTTTAACCACTTCAGCTCTGGAAGGTTTACCCCCTTCATGACTAGGCCATTTTTTGTGATACGACACTGCGTTATTTTAACTGACAATTGCGCGGCCCTGCGATGCTGTACCTAAACAAAATTGATGTACTTTTTTCCCCACAAATAGAGCTTTCTTTTGGTGGCATTTGATCACCTCTGCAGTTTTTATTTTTTGTGCTATTAACAAAAAAAGAGTGACCATTTTGAAAAAAAAAAAAAAAAAAAACTTTCTGCTATAAAACACATCCAATAAAAACAAATGTAAAAATCGCATTTATTCATCAATTTAGGTCAATATGTATTCTGCTGCATGTTTTTGGTTAAAAAAAAAAAAAATCCCAATAAGCGTATATTAATTGGTTTGCGCAAAAGTTATAGCGTCTACAAACTATGGGATATTTTTATGGCACCTTTGTTTATTTTTTTTATTTTTTTTTACTAATAATGGCGGCGATCGGCGATTTATTATTATATTTTTTTTTTCTGCGGGACAACGACATTGTGGTGGACAAATCAGACACCTAACTGACACTTTTGACACTTTTTTGGGGACCAGTGACATTATTACAGTGATCAACGCTAAAAAAAATGCACTGTTACTGTACTAATAACACTGGCAGGGAAGGGGTTAACATCAGGGGCGATCAAAGGTTTAAATGTGGCCCTAGGGGTGCTTGCTAACTGTGTGAGGGTTGCTCTGACTGGGGAAACACAGAGATCTGTGTTTCTGCTTAGCAGTAACACAAGATCTCCATCTTCTCCCCTGTCAGAATGGTGATATGCCTTGTTTACATAAGCAGACCGCTGTTCTGCCTCTTTCGGGAACGATAGCGGGTGGCCGGCGAACATCAGGTCTGCCGGACCCGCTGATTGGCTCCCCCTCTGTCCAATCAGCGTATGATCACACATCCGGCGGCACGGGTGCGCCCCCTAGTGGCTATTGCACGGAACGACATACAGGTATGTGATTTTGCACAATAGAGCCGACCTGCCGCTGCACATGTATGTTAGATGGTTGGCAAGTGGTTAAAAGTAGTGTGGGGCCTGTCCGCAAAAAGCTTAAAAGGAAATTAAACCCCTGCTGAAGGATTTAGACCCTCTCTGTGAAATATAGTGATAGAGAGGGATCCTTGTCTTCTGTAGCATTGATGTAATTATGTGTTAAAGACTATGTGCAGCTAAAATAAAAATCACAACAATCGGCACACAGGACATAACTTACAGACAGTATGATGTGTCCCTTGTGCTGATGCCTCGTCTGTTATCTGAAATCCTCCTCCAACAATACCCCCACCACCACAATCTTCCATTGTGGTGAGGATTATTGAATCTATAAGGCCCCTTTCACACAGGGAAGACTGCAGCTGTGATCTGCTTGCTCAGCAGGGTATCTGTCTGCTGATCCCCAATGAGCAGGTAGATGACAGGTCCATGTCCACTCCACTTATGCAGAGCAGACACGGACACAGACCACTCTCCTCTATGGACGTCAGGATGTAGACAGACCGCCTGCCATCCGATTCGCTGGACAGAAGGGGAACATCCCATTGGATTGGATGAAAGCGAGTGTAAACACACACATGGGCGTTTTCGCCCACCATTCCATACAGAAGAATGGAAGTTCTGATCGGGTCCCCTTGAAAAACGGACAGGAGGACCCAATTGGAACGTCCGTGGGGCTGTCGCAGGAGACAAGATTGTCCGACTATGCCTGCCCTTTCCACACAGCTGCTCCATTCACAGAAGTCATTACTACATCTTCTATGAATGGGTAGGTCCCACCATTATTTACTTGTCCTCCATTATTAGATCATGTTTTATTCATAGAAGCTGTAGTATCAGCTTCTATGAATAGAGCAGATGGGTGGAAAGGGTAGGCATAATCAGACACTTTTGATGAGACTGTGACAGCCCCCTTAGTTCTCTTAACCCCTGGAACTGGAAGATTGGGGGGGGGGGGTGTCATGGATGGAGTAGGATCTCACCTCACAAGAGGCATCAGCACAAGGGACACATCCTACTTGCTTTAACGTTATGTCCCTTGTGCTGATTTTTGTTTTTTAATTTTAGCTGCACTTAGGCTTTAACGTAGGAAAAATGAAAAGTGCATCTAACTAGAAGTTGATTGCCATAACTAAACAGATGACACCAGGATGTGGCACTGCAGGTTAAATTTATAACTGCAGACCCCGGTGCTGGCTACATCCAGAGTCTGCCAGCAGATGACACATTCAGCAAAGGGTTATCATTCCCATATTAAGCCCAATTTAATTGTAAGTCAAAAATAGTGTAAAAAGAGTAGCCGATTCTGGATTCCTGCATTTTTTTAACATACCTGTGCTGTGTTACACAATGTCAGGGCATGTTTTATCACAGATCCACTTTACTAAATAACACTCTCCTCTGACATGATTTATTTTACCTGGAAAAGGCAGCATGGAACTTGCATAGCTGCATTCTTGTTTGGGATACGTGTAGTACTTGTTTCTCTAATTTAAAGCCTTGGGGGCAACTTCTTTGTACATAACATTTGATAGTCAAAATGCACCTGTGGCTTCATAGTAAAAATTATGCTGCTAATGTAGTAAACACAAACCGGCACCCAGTTCTGATGTTTTAGTGCTAGTTCACACCAGATGCAGTTTCGTATGCTTTTTTTCTGCACTAAAAATGAATGCACAGTGTTTTCCATGTATTCCAATGGCTCCAGTTCACATCAGTGCAGTCAGTTCCGGTCAGTTTCCAGTGCAGAAAAAATGTAGAACATGCTGCATTTTTCTGCACAAAACTGTACTGGAACTTAGCAAATTGTATCAAAAACGCACTGAACCTGTGTGTGGTGTGAACACAATTTGCTATGTTCCAGTACAGTTCTGTGCAGAAAAAATGCAACATGCTCTACATTTTTTCTGCACCAGATCTGACTGCACTAATGTGAACTAGAGCCATTGGAATTCATGGAAAACACTGTGAATGAATTTTAGTGCAGAAAACAGCGCACGGAACTGCATCTGGTGTGAACTAGCCATTAGTGTATTTAGGTGGTGATGTGATGCCATGCCTCTACCTGTAAGGGCAAAAATTATGTGTTGACATCCATGTGCCTGTATCCCTGTGCACATAGCCAGCTCCATAAAGATATGGTTTAGGTTTTGGTGTGGACCTGCATAGAACATTGACCTCAACCCAAGTTAACCCCTTTTGGATAAATTGGGAAAGCAATTGCGCCACATCCCCAAATCCAACATCAATACTGAACTCACAAATGCTTTTTTGGCTGAATGGGCACAAAGAAGGACCAGCTCTGTATTAAAGTGTTAGTAAACCCAGGACCATGCATTCACTATATATGGTCTCCCACAGAACATATTAAATCCCCCATTTTTTTATAATTATTCTCAGCTTAAGATATGTACTAATTAAATTCTAATTTATATTTATATGCTCTTATGCAATTGCCCCCCCCCTTCTATAATGATATGTCCTTCCCCCATATTTTATTTTGTTTAATCGCCATATCATCATACATTGTATACATATTTTATATATATATATTTGTTACCTCTTATGTTATTGCCTTTTATTTATTAATGAGAAAATACTGTATATTTATTATGTATAGCATAAGCACCATTTGAATCCATTGGTATTTACAGTATCTCACAAAAGTGAGTACACCCCTTACATTTTTTGTAAATATTTTATTATATCTTTTCATGTGACAACACTAAAGAAATGACACTTTGCTACAATGTAAAGTAGTGAGTGTACAGCTTGTATAACAGTGTAAATTTGCTGTCCCCTCCAAACAACTCAACACACAGCCATTAACGTCTAAACCGCTGCCAACAAAAGTGAGTACACCCCTAAGTGAAAATGTCCAAATTTGACCCAAAGTGTCAATATTTTGTGTGGCCACCATTATTTTCCAGCACTGCCTTAACCCTCTTGGCCATGGAGTTCGCCAGAGCTTCACAGGTTGCCACTGGAGTCCTCTTCTACTCCTCCATGACGACATCACGGACCTGGTGGATGTTAGAGACCTTGCGCTCCTTCACCTTCTGTTTGAGGATGCCCCACAGATACTCAATAGGGTTTAGGTCTGGAGACATGCTTGGTCAGTCCATCACCTTTACCCTCAGCTTCTTTAGCAGGGCAGCGGTCGTCTTTGAGGTGTGTTTGGGGCCGTTATCATGTTGGAATACTGCCCTGTGGCCCAGTCTCCGAAGGGAGGGGCTCATGCTCTGCTTCAGTATGTCACAGTACATGTTGGCAATCATGGTTCCCTCAGTGAACTGTAGCTCCCCAGTGCCGGCAGCACTCATGCAGCCCGAGACCATGACATTCCCACCACCATGCTTGACTGTAAGCAAGACACACTTGTCTTTGTACTCCTCACCTGGTTGCCACCACACATGCTTGACACCATCTGAACCAAATAAGTTTATCTTGATCTTATCAGACCACAGGACATGGTTCCAGTAATCCATGTCCTTAGTTTGCTTGTTTTCAGCAAACTGCGGGCTTTCATGTGCATCATCTTTAGAAGAGGCTTCCTTCTGGGATGACAGCCATGCAGACCAATTTTATGCAGTGTGCTGCGTATGGTCTGAGCACTGACAGGCTGACCCCCCACCCTTTCGACCTCTGCAGCAATGCTGGCAGGACTCATACGTCCATTTCCCAAACACAACCTCTGGATATGACGCTGAGCACATGCACTCAACTTCTTTGGTCAACCATACAAGGCCTGTTCTGAGTGGAACCCATCCTGTTAAACCACTGTATGGTCTTGGCCACCATGCTGCAGCTCAGTTTTAGGGTCTTTCCAATCTTATTATAGCCTAGGCCATCTTTATGTAAAGCAACATTTCTTTTTTTCAGGTCCTCAGAGAGTTTTTTGCCATGAGGTGCCATGTTGAACTTCCAGTGATAAGTATGAAAGAGTGAGAGGGATAACACCGAATTTAACACACCTGCTCCCATTCACACCTGAGACCTTGTAACATTAACGAGTCACATGACACCACCCAAATTGTGCCCAATTTGGACATTTTCACTTAGGGGTGTACTCACTTTTGTTACCAGCGGTTTAGACATTAATGGCTGTATGTTGAGTAATTTTGAGGGGACAGCAAATGTACACTGTTATACAAGCTGTACCCTCACTACTTTACATTGTAGCAAAGTGTAATTTCTTCAGTGTTGTCACATGAATAGATATAATAAAATATTTACAAAAATGTGAGGGGTGTACTCACTTTTGTGAGATACTGTATGTCTAAGCTGGTGTTCCCGTCAAAATCGGCGACCCATTAGAATAGGTAATGGAAGTGACGTTCTGTCACGCCCATCTTGGTACACCCCGCACTCAGCCGCAGTAAGCCTATAGTCAGAAGGCGGCAAGCGAACATCTTTTTACACCCACTGACGTCTTGCATTTCACACTTCTTTTTACAAGTAAACTGAGCTTATATAGTGAAATACAGTATTTAGAAGTCCATGACACTGTTTTGATGTTGAATTTTAAAAGCAGCGGCAAGCCTGCTGATCGCACAGGTTTGCTAATCTTTCAGAACAACACTGCTTTTAAAATTCAACATCAAAATAGTCTGAGAGATTTCTAAAATACTGTATTTCACTATGTAAGCTCAGTTTACTGGTAAAAATAAGTGCCCTTTTACGCAATGCAGAGTTTTAACCCCTAATGTTCCACAGTATAACAGGCATTCTTTACTGCATATACAGACTGATTTTACTTTTGTGGGTTTAGTTACACTTTAATGCCCATGGTTTTGGTATGGAATAGATGTAATTGGCTTAAGTACAACCAGCCTGGCAGCTATATCTGCTAGCAGTAATCATTGCATTCTACCGGTCGGTAACACAATAGTGCTGCGGGAAGCATTCCCCCATCAAGACAGTGGGGGGAATTGAGTGATTTCCTTTCCTTCCACTTGTGTTTTCTATGAAAAATGAGAAATAATCATCCCAGATAAATATTTTGAAAAGTTCAAGTTAGACTTACCGGTAATTTGTTTTCCAATAGTCTTTCAGGACAGCACCCGAGAGATCATGGCTCCTCCCCCAACAGGAAACACCTCATCACCAAACTTCAAAAGGAGGCCTCCACTTCATCCCTTCAGTTGTTTGTAGAGAACCTCCAGCCCCGGCTGAAAAACATAAACAACAGTTATGTCATCATATACAGCATCAATAAACAGGGCGGGTTGCTGCTGTCCTGAAAGACTATTGGAAAACAAGTTACTGGTAAGTCTAACTTGAACTTTTCCCAAAACGTCTTTCAGGACAGCACCCGAGAGGATAAACGAGACTTACCCCATTTAGGGTGGGACAACAGCCTGCAGGACTTTTCTACCAAAAGCCTGATCTTCCGCCGACAGGAGGTCTAACCTATAATGGCGGGCGAAAGTCATCAGACTTGTCCATGTGGCTGCTTTTACAGATTTGCTCGGGGGTGGCACCAGCTTTTCGGCCCAATTTACTGCCAAGGCTCTTGTAGAATGAGCCTGAATATCTACTGGGCTCTCCTGACCTGCAAAGGAATAGGCCTCTGTGATGGCCATCCTCAGCCATCTGGCAATGGTTCCTTGGAAGCTTGCCTTCATTTCTTGGTTCCTGCATAAGTGACAAATAGTGCAGCTAAACGCCTAAAGTCTTTTGTGGCTTCCAGATAATTTAAAACTGCTCTTTTAAAATCCAGGGTGTGGAATTCTTCTTCCTTTTCCCCAACGGATTAGAGCAAAAGGTAGGAATTATAATCTCCTGAGCTCGATTTCTGACCGAGGCGACCTTCGGCAAAAAACTAGGGTCTGTCTTCAGAACAATCCTGTCTGAAAAAATGGAAAAAAACGGTTCCCTGGTAGATAGGACTTGAAGCTCACTACCTTTGAGCTGTAGTTATCGCAACTAAAAATACTGTTTTCAAGGTAATTTTCTTCAGAGAAGCTGATTCCATAGGTTCGAAAGGCTCTTTGGTCAGGGCCTGCAGAACCAATGATAAGTCGCACTTTGGATCCTCACTGGTCTGGACTGTGTCAGGGCTTTGAAGAACCTAATAACTAGTGGTTATGCAGAGATGGCTTTTTCCAAGAACACTTCTAATGTGGCCACCTGGACTTTAAGAGTGCTGACCGCCAGGCCCTTGTCCACTCCTTGCTGTAAGAACTCCAAAATAGACGCAACATTCTCCACCGGCCTGTTGGTTTTTGCACACCGGGATTTAAACACTTTCCAGGTCTTTGAGTACATTGATCTGGTAACCGCCTTTCTCCTGGCCAGGAGGGTGGCCACTAACCTGTCTGAAAATCCCTTCCGCTTTATCAGCTGCTCTTCAGAAGCCAAGCTGTGAGTCTTAGTTTTTTGATCTCCCTGTGTACTAAGAGCCCCTGCATTAGCAGGTCCTGCCTCAGTGAAAGGTGCCAGAATGGTTTGAGTTGCATCTGGAGAAGGGCTGAAAACCAAAGTCTTTTGGGCCAGAAAGTAGTAACAAGGATTACTGTCGTCTTTTCCCTTTGAATCTTCCTTATGACTTGAGGAATTATCTGGAAAGGCATAACAGAGAGGAAAATCCCAACTGTGTGCCAGTACATCTATTCCTAGAGACTTCTCGGCTCTATTCAAGGAGAAGAAGAGAGGAACCTGAGCATTTTCTGGAGTGGCAAAGAGGTCCACCTCTGGTTGACCCCACTTCCTGTTGATCAGATGGAATATTTCTGGGTTCAACTGCCACTCTGCCTCGTATACCTGGTTCCTGCTGAGGAAATCTGCCATCCTGTTTAGAGATCCTTTTATGTGGACTGCCGATCCTCAATAAGGATTGAATATGGTGCTCTGCCCAATGTAGGATACTTATTGCTAGATTCTGCAGTGCTCTGCTCCTGGTACCCCCTTGCCTGTTTATGTAGGCTACTGCAGTGGTGTTGTCCGATAGGACTTGTATGTGCAATCCCTGGACTTCTTCGGCAAAGGCTAACAGGGCCAGCTTGATTGCTTTTAGCTCCCTCCAATTTGAGGATCTTGAAGCTTCTCTTGAGGACCACGCTCCCTGAGTCCATCCCCAGGAACTGGCATCTGTCGTCAGCCTTACCTGGACTGGGAAGGCCCACAACCGACCTGCTGAGATCCTTGACTGGTTTCTCCACCACCATAGGCTCCTTTTTACTGGGGTGGGAACTTTCACCAGCAAGTCCAAAGACTGTTGTTGGTGATCCCAGATCGTCAATAGGAAATTCTGCAGTGGTCTGAAGTGGAGTCTTGCCCACTGGATCACAGGAATGGCCGAGGTTAAAGCCCCTAGAGCTGACATAACCCTCCTGATGGACGGGGCTGATTTGATTGCAGCAGAGATACAACCTCCATCAGCGTTTTCCTCTTTTCTTCGGGAAGCAAAATGCTTTGATCCACCGAATTGATTGTGTATCCCAAGAAAACTACCTCCTGTGAGGGTATGAGATTCGATTTCTGGAGGTTTAGGATTCAACCTATGGATTCCAGATGATTTTGAGACCTCACCAAAATCAAAAGCTCCTGCTTGGTTGGGGCAAAGAAAAGAAGATCGTCCAGGTAAGGGATCACTGATATCCCCTCTAGACGCAAAGGTGCTAAGTCTTTGGCCATTACCTTCGTGAAGACCCTTGGGGCCGATGACAGGCCAAAGGGGAGTGCCCTGAACTGAAGATGTACTACCTTCTTCCCTTCTTTCAGTGCCAAACTCAGGTATTTTTGGGACCTGGCGGCTATTGGTATATGAAGGTAAGCATCCTGCAGATCGATTGACGCCATGTAGCACCCTTGGTACAGCAGGTTCCTGACAGAGAAAATGGAATCCATTCAAAATCTTCTGTACTCTACTGACTGGTTTAGGCCTTTTAGATGTAAAATAAGGTGAAACTTTCCTAATGGCTTCTGGACCAGGAACACATGGGAATAGAAGCCCTGACCAAGCTCCCTTGCGGGGACCGGAATGATGACTCTCTGAGACCTCAGTTCCTGAATTAGGGACTTCATGGCAAGAGCCTTGATCGGATCCCCTTGGGATGTTCGTCACCCAAAATCTTTTTGGAGGATCTTCCATGAACTCATTTGCGTACCCCTGGGAGAGCAAACTCAGGATAAACTGATTTGTTGTCACCGCTCTCCGGGAGGGAAGAAACTCCTGCAGTCTTCCTCCCACCGGGAGGACAGAGTCACTGCAATTTTCCAGGGGTCGTAGGGGGATTGAAGAGCACTCCACCCTTTGGCTTTTGGGAAGACCATGGCTTCCTTTTCTGCATTTTTTATACCTGTTGTCTTTTTTGCGGCCAAAAAAAAATGCTTGTGCGCCTGCACCTTCTTTTTCTTGACCAGAAAGGCCTTCTTTTTATCAGCTGTGCAATCTAGAATTGAATCTAACTCGGCACCAAACAAGAAGTCCCCAGAAAAGGGGATACCGCATAGCCTGTTTTTAGAGTCTGCATCTCCAGGTCAGGTCTTCAGCCAAAGGGCCCTTCTGGCAGAATTTGTTAGAGCCGCGGACCTAGCTGACATCCGAATTGTCTCCGCTGAGGCATGCGCAATATATGAAACTGCTGATGACAGAGTTGTGAAGGAGTCCAAAATTTCCTGTTTGGAGGAATCTGCCATAATGTGGGATTTCACCCGATTGAGCCAATGTTCTAAGTTTCTAGCCATGCAAGTTGTTGCCATTGCTGGCTTTAGACTGTTCATGACCGATTGCCAAGCCCTCTTAAGGAGCAAGTCCATCCTTTTATCCATGGGCTCTTTTAGTGAGCCCATGTCTTCAAAGGCTAGGTCAGTTGACTTAGACACTTGGGAAAAGGCAGAGTCCAGTTTTGGAGTTTTGTTCCAAATGGCATCCGGATTGTCCTCAAACGGAAACCTTCGTTTGTGGGCTCTAGAAAAAAAGGGTTTTCTCTCTGGTTCCAGCCATTCTTTTTTGATCATATCTGTAATGATAGGGTGAACTGGAAAAGTGCGGCCTTTAGAATCTTCTAGGCCCGCATACCTGAGAACACGAAAGAGAGTTCTTTTTTCTCTTCTTCTATGCCCAAAGTAGAATGGATTACTTTTAGTAGTCTGTCCCACCTCTTCCAGCAACAGCTTGTACTTAGAGGCCACTTCAGAGTAATTTTCCTCCTCATCAGAATCTGTTTCATCCTGATCTAAGGAACCCTGGGAGGTATCCTGGGGGAGCAGACCTACTCCCAGTCCAAGTGTGGCCAAGAAATCTTCCTGAGAAGTAGAGGGCTGAGCCCCGGATCCCCCTGCCAGTACTGGCCCTGCTGTCAGGCTGGATCTAAAAGCAAGAAAGGTGGCCTTGAGCTCATCCTTAATTGTAGTTACTAGATCACCACATAAGTATGGAGACTCTTCTTTGACGACATTTGCTATACAGTCCAAACAAAGAGTCTTCACCCAAGATTCACTTAATTGGTCCTTGCACATAGGACATCTTCTCCTCACTGGTTGAGCCGGGCTTTTAGCCTGGACAAACAGAGAAAGTGACAACAGAGAAGACACGCTTAATGCAGCTGCATGCTGCTTTACTTTAACACCCAGGTACACTAGAAAATAGCCTCTCATTTCCTGTGCCCAAGCAAGCCCCCACCACCTCATCCAGTCCTATAGGAATCCCCTGTGTAGGGAGAGATAACACAGTATACTCTTTCCCTTCCCATTTGACAGAACCCACAAACAAGGGAACTGTTAGAAAAAGACTGCTAAGGGTTAATTGCAGTTGGTTGTGGATTCCTCTAATTCCTGGATGAGCAGCTCTATTTAAACTTCCTGCTTCCTGTGGAGAGTGCTGTCCGTTCTACAGCGTTTGTGTGTTCCTGCAGCAACCTGTGATTCTGATTGTTTGTTCCTGTGACCTGGCTTGCCTTGACTCTGCTATTGATCTCCGCCTGCACCGACCCCGGCTTCCACGACCACTCTTCTGCCTGCTCCCTTGTACCTCCATGCCCGCCAGTTAACGAACTCTGCTTGCACCCGACTACTCTTCAGCCTGACCCATCTGTACTGCTCTGCCAGCCCGTTACAGCCATTGCCCGACCGTCTCGTCATGTCTACCCAGTCCGACTTCTCATCAGCCCACGTTCGTCTCAAGCAATT
>BLSH010121841.1:1075338-1087363 GCA_018402905.1 Glandirana rugosa | reverse complement strand
AGTATACATCGGTACTTTACTATTTCCGTTTGGTATCACGAGAGACGATGTTTGTAAATAATTTTGCAGAATGTCCCTAATTTTTATGAGTGTATTTTTACACGTTTTGTGTGTATAGTAGTTATATTTTCTCTTCTTTGCGGGACTTACCGCCGTGGAGTGTGGACATGCGCAATGCGAGTTGACTCGAAGAAGTCGTCCAGACCTTGTTACATTGACTATTGTCAGTCGTCTCCTGTGTCCTTCAATAGGCAATTGTTCTAAAAACCGTCCTAATTCTCGTTCACATCCATATCATTTGATATTAATGAGTTTTTGGAATCATTGAGAACATGGTTGTTGTTCAATAATAAAATTATTCCTCAAAAATACAACTTGCCTAATAATTCTGCACTCCCTGTAGGTGCCACACGCTTACTATACCTACACTTGCTCTTAATCCTGCCAAAAATCTTGTTAACGGATAACTTCCTGTGTCCTCTGCTGACTGTTATCAGTTACATTGTTCCAGACCTGCTGAAGAAGCTCAGTTGAGCGTAACGCGTACAGGTGTGAGGTGCCGCCATTCAGGGCGTTTCTTCTCTTTTATATTGATGATATGTGTGTTTTGCACATTTTTATGTGAGTATTTTTAATCCCTGTAAGACGTTTTAATAAATGTTTGTAGCAGAGAGCACTATGGTTTGCCTTTATCATTTCATGGCTACATATGAGTAATCGTATTTTCCATGAGGAAGTCAGTGGTATCCAGGGACAGTAGGAGGAAGATTGCCTATGCCAGTTGGAGAGGCATTGTGTCAGGTGCATGAGACTCTGTAGTGGGGTCAATACTCTGAGGTGAGCAGGCATTGTAGCCAATGGTGGAGGTCACTGAAGTCACTGGATATTATGATGACACTATGAATCACCACTTATAGCTGCACAACGGTGGAATGTCTTTTCACTATTTTGAACTTTTTGTTTTTCAGTTTGGGTTGCGCTACACCAGTTTTTGGTTATTAAAGTTACTTTGTTCCCACTTCTCTTTGTGGACTACAGAACACCTGACCCTATTTGATAGAGAAGAGGAGAGATGGAGGTGTTCAATAGTCCTGCCCGACAGTGCTCCTCCTTTAGATACAGTACAGTAAGTGATCATTTTCACACTAGGGCAGGAAGTGTGGTATTGGCAGGGTCACTGGGTGAACATGAATGGGGAAAAAAGAACCAATGGAGTCACCACATCTAAGGACTGGTAAGCTGTGATATTTTACATTTTTGCTTTTGGTTTTATGATTTAATGGTGGTATACCCATTGCCATAGTAAGTTTTTTTTTTTTTTGCGATCAGCTATTTTACTCCAAGGTTGCTCATTGATGATGTGATCCATGAGATCCTTGCTGTAGTTTATTTGGTTGATGTTTGACATAAAGTGAAAGGTTTTCTTTCTTCTTAGTTGAAAAAGGGGAGTGATTGTCCAATCGTCACAGAAACTTATGTCAACAATTCTAGAATCAAAGTATACCACCAGCCGCACACGAAGAATGTGCTGTGACAAAGGATCCAGAATTACAATTCAATCCTTCATTATATGCAAGCTGTTCCAAAATACACAGGGCTGTGGTAAGTAAACACGTGAGAGAAGCAAAGTGCAATGATATTAAACATGGACCTGGCAGGAGTGCTCTTATCATTGGTAAAGATCTCTCACATACTACAAACCAGCCCTGCAAAAATTACTACTATAAACCTACAATCCTTATCACTTTCAATAATAATCAACCCAAGATAGGCTTCCTTTTTTGTTTTTGTTTTAAATCCTAACTCTGCACCCCGAGCCCACCCTTTCTTAAAGCCTATTAGAGCCTCTGGCTCTAATCACGTGCTTAAAAAAAAACACTCCCCCATATGTAGATCAGGGGGACAGACGCATGGATGGAGGGCGGCACCCGGGCTCCCAATCAGCACTCTCAGCCAATGGCTGACCGGAGTGTTCTAGCGGGGGGGGGGGGGTGTCCCCTTGTCAGAACACAACAGCTCAGTGGGGGAGATCACAGTGACTCCGACTGAAGCTGACAGTTTTTTTTTGTTCAACCCACTGAATTCAATGGCAAAACACTCATAGTGTGTACCCGGCTTTAGGCCCCCTTCCACACTGGGGCATTTTTCAAGTGATTATGTGCTAAAAATAGCTCCCTTATAGCGCCTGAAAAACACCTCCCCATCCACCCTAGTGTGGAGGCCTGAGTGCTTTCACGCTGGGGCGGTACGCTTGCAGAACGTTACAAAAAGCAGCAACTCTGGGGCAGTGCGGTGAGCGGTGTATACACCGTTCCTCCACTGCCCCTGCCATTGAAATCAATGGCAAGCGATTCCGAAATGGCTGCACATCGCCTTGGAAGCACGGTGCGCCGGCACTCTTAACCCCTTTTTAACCCCTTGTGGGGGGTTAAAAGCGCCGCGCTCCCACCTGCATAGCAGCGCCGCTATAACAATGGAGAAGCGAAGCTGAAACTAGTGGCGCTTTACCGCTACCCCCCCGCCGCAGTGTGAAAGTGCCCTTAGTCTCTTTTGCTGCCAGCTTCCAAGCCCTAAAGAAGGAAGAGCCTTGAGCCCCCAGGAAACACATTGGATTTGACTTTTTACAATAAATAATAAACTTATTGAACTTGCCCAGGACCTCCTTGGATATCTCAAATAACAAAGAGCTGTCTCCCTTCAAATGGAGATCAAAGTGTCACTAAACCCACATCATAATAAACTATAAATAAATGGTGTATTACATGCTGTTCATACTCACTCAGTCACTATGAGATCCGTTCTCTGTATTCAGCAAAAAAACCTGGTTGATCCTGCTGCTCTATCTCCCCCTTTTGTCCATGTCCCCAATTCAGTTGGGATTTTGTAGAGCAGTGTTGGTAGCTCTGCACATGCTCAGTGAGAGTCTATGCTGAGCATTTCCTCCCTATGACATCTGAGCAGCTCATTTGACTATAAAGTCACACATGTGGGCGTATACACAGTGGTAAATGACAGCTCACTCCTTCCCTCCTCCTCCATGCCCACTAAACAGCTAAACGCAATGGGGGTGGGATATTACATGTAGATTGATGGAGGCTTCAGTTCCTTCTTATTCTAAGACACAGGTTGGAGGGGTGTGACACAGCCTGTGACTGGCAGAAATCCAGCCACACCATGTTATTGCCAAAAAATAATAAAGATTTTATTTCAAATATATATTTGTATGAAAATGTAAAACAGTTTATTAATAATTGTTATTTCCTTTTACTCTGTATTCCAAAGGCTGTTTTTTTTTATTTTATTTTGAACATGTGACCAGCAGCAGAGGACTAGATGCTCCTCCTGCTTATGTTTCCCTGCAGACAGTCTGGGAGAGACCTGGGTCACATGACAGCTGTATATCTATTAGGATAAAGGTACTTTAGTTTTTTTATTACAATAATTACAGTGCCATCATCCATACACAGAAATAGAAAGGACAATGCAAATTAAACAGTGTGTGTTTAGTATCACTTTAAATGTGTTTTCCCTTTTAAATCCAGTGATCCTAACATACTCTTTGCAAGACATCATTGCACATAGGGACAGCGAGTGCGTGCCCACATCCTGGGTGATCAGAGAGCACTGGCTTAAAGGGGTATGAGGAATAAGGTCATTAAAAAGAAAACATTTCTTGCAGTGAGATTGCAGCCAACAATAGATCAGTATCGGAAGTGATCTGTTGCTGCACAGTTGCATGGGGTGTCTGGATAAGGTCTCCGCAGACCAGATCCAGACCCACAATAAAGCAAAAAGTGTGCAAAAATAAAAACAAATAAATAAATATGGAGTGTATGTGTGTGTCTCTTTCTTTATATATTCCTTCCCAAAATAAATGCCCTAGTTGAAAAAAAAATGACGTGGGGGATAACTGGATGATACTTGCGTTCGCTGCACAAATGTTTGCAAAATTTGCAAAAAAACCAACAGACATCTATGGGGGGGGGGGGGGTTAGTGGGGGGGCACTGTTAATTAATTCTGGGCATTCGTAAGGCTAGTAAGCAAGCTTTCATTAAACAAATGGCAAGGGAAGTCTGGAACTTCCATGAATGCATGGACCAACGCCAAAATGAAGAGGAAAAAAAATCATATTTTTGCCTACACAGAAGCATCAGCTCTTCCTAACAAGTCCAGCACACACTGATGATATGACTGCTGTGAGCTCGCCCTTTTATAGAAAGGGAGCTGGATTACTCGTTCTTTCCAATTATTGGCTTTTGTGACACACTATGCACAGCATTGTAGATACTCTTTATTTCTGGTGGTGGAGCTTTTGGCCAAAACTTAACATTTTTCAAATCCTGGGGATACACCTTAAATCCATGGTAATAGTGAGCCGAAAACCTCATCCCTAGTCTGCACATGTGTAATGTAGCAGAGCCTACTCCCCATGCAGCATCACATGCATTACACTGCCTGCAAAACGCAACACGATGTATAAATTTCACTGTGCCACACCCGCAGTGATGTGTACTGACACTGGCTCTGTTAACTTGCAGTTCGGTGTTCTGGGGTAGGGTAGTGAAAGCGCAGCTCAACCGGCAGTTTTTACTGCCCCTTGCCCACACAGGTGAATGAGGCCCTACACTCGCTCTCCTCTGTTACAGCACTGCAGCCTCCATCATCCTTTTTGGCAATCTTCATTTCCAAGAGTGTTGTATGCTTGTCTCCTGCCACGCACAGTGGTGCCTTTTTCCAACTCCTACGTCACTACAGGACTCAGCAGTGATATAGGGGAAGAAGGGGTCACAGTACACATGCCTGATGAAGGGGTTCTGCATGGCTCCGAAACGTTGCAATCCGCTGTAAAAATGTGATCACTGATTAAAGCTCTGGACCTACAGATGGATCCCCGCTGAGCAGCGGAGTCCGTCAAAATGGGCTCCGCACGTGTGAAAGGACCCTCAGAGACCAGCGAGATCTTTTAAAATAGAGGGGTTGATTTACTATAACTGGAGAGATCAAAATCAAGTGCGGCTGTGCATAGTAACCAATCTGCTTCTAACTTCAGCTGGTTTAATTAAGCTGGAAGCTGATTGGTTTCTATTCAGGTCTGCACCAGATCTTGCACTTTCCAGTTTTAGTAAACCAAGCACTAGTTAAGAGCTAAGATTCTTCGTTGGGGACATGATTCCAAGAGGGCTTGTCATGTTTGTATCCAGTCTGAATCCTCCATGCAAGCTTTTTCTGGTCCTGCCCTTGCCCACTCCTAAGAAACCTTTAGTCCTCAATAACTCCGCTTGTCCTCTCCCTACCTTTGTTCTGGTCTCTGAGGATGATCAGGAGTGCGAGATTATTCAAGTTCTGGATTCCCGGCTCTGTAAAGGCTTTCTTCAGTACCTTGTGCATTGGAAAGGGTTTGGTCCTGAGGAGAGGTCTGAGGTATTTGTGCCTCGCCTTGTGAGGCGGTTTCTTTTGAGATTTCCCTCCAAGCCTGGGCCCAGGCGGGGAGGGGGAGGCCTTGTAAGGGGGGGGGGGGTACAGTCATGAAGCAACAGTAACATTTCATGTCCTTTCTGTTTACCTCTTTGGTTGTGGTCAGCTTAGAAGCCGTGCACATAATCACCTGTGTGCTAAGTAAACTTCCCACAGTGAACTCCACCTCAGTCTCCAATCAAGCAAACACTATATAAGACCATGTGCAGAAAGCCTCGTTGCCGATCAATATTGTGTGTTTGGCTTGTGTGTTTGCTTCTGCCATGTGCTCTTCGTTTGTTCTTGTGTAACGATCTTGTCGTGTTCTTGACCTTCCTTGTCTGCTAGTGTCCCTGATCTCGGCTTGCTCTTTGACCTTCCCTGTCTGCTAGTGACCCCAACTTTGGCGTGCCTCCTGTCTGTCCTGTCTGCTTGTAGCCTTGACCCATGGCTCTCCCACTGACCTTCTCTTGCTATCTTGCACTGCTGCTTTCTCTCCATTCACCTGTAGCCTGCCGGGAGCGTGAGCTGGGGGCCACGACCTGGATCCAATTGCAGCCAAGTCCATCCTCACCACCAAATGTTTTGGTAAACACCTACTAGCTCTTAGACTCCGCGCCCTGGGGAAACCTACGCTCTAGCTCCCTGTGCAATCTGTGTTACGGCACCAGATATTCCCCTTCCCTGCACCGTCCTGATCTCTAATCGCAGCAGTCAGCTAAGGGTTCACAACCTTAGCGGTGAGCTTCGCAACCTTAGTGGTGCACTTCACACTTCAGTGGTGCGATTCGCACCCAAGCGGTGCGCATCTGTCACCTGACCCCAGGTGACCTGACAGGACTTTAACAGAACCTGCTGCTTTGGCCTATATGAGCAACATTCTAAGACTAAAACACAGGACTGTCCCTGTAATTCTGGGCAATTGACAGCTGTGATTAAGACTGAATTCATTGGTGAATGGAAACATTTTATATTAGTCAGCAGAGAAAAATGCATGTTCTCCCATTATGTTATTCTTTCTCTGTAAAGATATAGATAACCAGATATTGCCTTAAACTTACTTCCACTGTTTACTTATCTAAACTTCCCAGGCAAGTTTGCCTATGACTTTATATTTAAACAATGGTGTCAAAGATTGTAGTTTTAGGTAAATCTTGCTGTTCCATTCACTTGGCTAGGGCTAAGGGTTGTCCTTTTCATACAGTATTAGAATGTACGTCAGAGTTTTTCTTAACATGAATGTAATTCTATCTCTAGCACAAGACATTACTGTTCTCTGAAATGTATTCATTTATATAAATATGTACAATCCTTGACAAAAGTCGTGTCGCTTATGTATTTTGTAGAAACTCTTGCTATTAACCTGACTTTTAATCAATCAATTGGTGTTAGAAATGGCTCATATGAAAAGCTAAAACCCTCCCAAATGATGTTTAATTCACTGAAATAAATTAGTTTCCCTGAAAAAAGATTTATCATTTAATCAAGACAGAAAGGTCAAATTTTGGCAAGACAAAAGTTTTGTCGTCTATACAGAAATTGAACAAATTTACTGCAAATACAAAAATATGTCAGCAAATTAAGTAGTGGTGCTGTGAGATCCAAATTTAATATCTTGTATGATTTCCATGAGCTTGAAGGACTGCATCCATGCGGTTTGGCAAGGATTCATACAATTTATTGATGAAGTCATCAGGAATAGCAAAGAAAGCAGTCTTGCATGCCTCCCAGAGTCCATCAATATTCTTTGGTTTCATCTTCCATGCTTGCTCTTTCATCCTACCCCACATATGCTCAATGATGTTCATGTCTGGTGACTGGGCTGGCCAATCCTGGAGCATCTTGATCTTCTTCACCTTGAGGAACTTTGATGTGGAGATGGAAGTATGCTATGGAGCACCATCCTGCTGCAGAATTTGGCCTCTTTTATGGTTGGGAATATAAGAGGTAGCTAAGATTTCTTGGTATTTTAGACTATTGATGTTGCCTTCCACCCTGCAGATCTCTCGCACACCCCATACTGGATGTAACCCCAGACCATGATTTTTCCGCCACCAAACTTCACTGTTTTCTGGGTGAATCTCGGATCCATGCGGGCTCCAGTAGGTCTCCTGCAATATTTGTGGCGACTGTGGTGTAATTCAACAGAAGATTCACCGGAAAAATCCACCTTCTGCCACTTCTCCAGTGTCCTTCCTTTTAGCAGGCTGTGGGCCTTGGCAAATGCCACACGGTTTTTCAATTGTCTTTCGTTTAGTGCTGGCTTCTGGGCACTGATTTGACCATGGAGGCCATTTTGAGACAGAATCCGTCAAACTGTTCTGGGTGACACAGGGACTTCAGGTGACTAGGTCTCGTGGAGCTCTGCTGCAGTGGAAAATGGGCTAACCTTGGATTTTCGAGCCAACAAACGGTCCTCTGGAGCAGTTGTCTTGTGGGGTCTGCCTGACCTGGGCTTGTCAAAAATGTCTCCAGTCTCTTCATATCTTTTTTTTATCCTCTGTACTTGAAGCTGAGACACATTGAAGGTGTCTGTCACATCAGCAGTGGATCTGGTCTTCAGCCTCTTGATAATCAAAACTTTAGTCTCAGGGTGAATCTTAGTCATGTTTGCAGAGGTCTAGTTGCCATTGATGTGAAGGTCTAGTGTACTGGGGTTCTTTTTATACACACCTGAGACCTAATTGATCCATTATTAGTCACAGGTGAAGCTCATATGACAAGGCGACAACACTTATGTCTTTGCAAAAATTGACTCAATGGGCTTTACCAAGCTGTGAATATTAGAATACTTTTTGACAGTTTCGTTTTGCACTGAAACATTATTAAAAAAGCTGTTGGGATTAAAATGAGCCATTTCTTGTAAAGAAATCTTGATTAGAAATATATTTCAGCGGCACTTCAGGTCAATTTGTACACAAGCGACTAGACTTTTGCCAGGGACTGTATATCCAGATGCAGCAGGTAAAATAAGTATTGACGACATCACCATTTTTCTAGGTAATTATATTTCTAAAGGTGCTATTGACATGAAATTTTCACGACATATGGGTAACAACCCATGCAATCCATACATACAAAGACACCAAAACAAATAAGTTCAGAAATTAAGTTATGTGTCATAAAATGGAATGACCCAGGGAAAAGTATTGAACAACCTAACTGAAATATATTTAACCGGTTCCACACCGCGCGCAGTATATTTACCGTGGCAGTGTGGATGGCTACCGCGAATCGCCGTAAAAATGCGGGGATCTGCGGGTGGCTGAGGAGTGTGCCCGCGGCTCGGGCGGGCCCAATGTCCTCCTGCAAGCCACGATGAGCGGCCACAGCCAAAGAGTGGGGAACCGCCGATGTAAACACGGCGGTTCCCCACTCTGTCAGTGCGGGCATAGGAGATCTACTGATCCCTGTCACTGGGATCAGTTAGATCTCCTATGCCCATGTTAGCTCAGCCCCCCCACAGTTAGAACACATCCAGGGAACACAGTTAACCCCTAGCTCCCCCCCAGGTTAACCCCTTTACTGCCAATGACATTTATACAGTAATCAGTGGACATTTAAATTTCTGATCGCTGAATAAATGTCATTGGTCCCAAAAAAGTGGCAAAAATATCCGACATGTCTGCGCAATATCGCAGTACCGCTAAAAATCACAGATCGCCGCCATTACTAGTAAAAAATAAAAAAAAAAATAAAAACCCCAGAAATGAATTCTCACCATCCGTAAACGCAGCCACTTTTGCGCAAACCAATCAATAGATGCCGATTGCGGTTTTTTTTATCACAAATATGAGGAAGAATATAAATCGGCCAAAACCGATGAAAAAAATAGTTTTTTTATATTTTTTTTTGGATTTGTATTTTAGCAAAAAGTAAGAAAAACTGTTTTTTTTTTGCAAAATTGACGCTCTTTTTTTGTTTATAGCGGCGATCAGAAATGACGCAAAGGGGATCAAATACCACCAAAAGAAAGCTCTATAAGGACGCAAATTATGTTTGAGTACAATGTCGTACGACCGCGCAGTTGTCAGTTAAAGCGATGCAGTGCCGAATCGCAAAAAGTGCTCTGGTCAGGAAGGGGGTAAAACTTTCCGGAGCTGAAGTGGTTAATACTTCGTACAAAATCCTTTGTTAGTAATGACAGCTTCAAGACTGTATGGAGAAACGAGTCACATGCATTGCTCAGGTGTGATTTTGGCCCATTCTTCCCCACAGACAGTCTTCAAATCTTGAAGGTTCTTGAAGATTTTCTATTGGATCTAAATCAGGTGATTGGTTGGGCCATTCTAGCAGCTTTATTTTCTTTCTCTGTATTTGGGATTATTATTATTATACAGTATTTATATAGCGCCGACAGTTTGCGCAGCGCTTTACAATATTAGGGCAGACAGTACAATACAATACAATACAATTCAATACAGGAGGAATCAGAGGGCCCTGCTCAGTAGAGCTTACAATCTAGGAGGGAGGGTTAAATGGGATCATTGTCTTGCTGAAATGTCCACCCTTGTTTCATCTTCATCATCCTGGTAGATGGCAGCAGATTTTTATAAAGAATGTCTTGGTACTAACAAGTTTGCTAGTATCGTATGCTGAAAACCAACTCCACACCATGATGTTCCCATCTCCAAACTTCACTGTTGGTATGGTGTTTTTGGGGTGATGTGCAGTGCCATTTGGCCTATAAACCTGGTGTGTATTATGGTATCCAACTAACTCCTTCAGAGTCATATGTCTCTCGGTGGCTTCCTTCACTAGTTGTCTCCTTGCACTCATGTATAGAATACAGCCCTATAGATTGTTCTATGCAGATAGAGCTGTGCCACATCCTTGTTACTATCATATAACTAATAGGAGACTGAAAGGAAGAGGTTGGCCTCTCTTGTATCTCCAGCCAATGCCCCACTGAGAGTGAAACAGATAGTTCCAAGCAGGGCCACCATCAGGGGGGGTACAGGCAGTACTGTTGTAAGGGGCCCCAGTGTCTCAAGGGGCCCTTACAACAAAGACTTTAGCAGCCTTTAACATTGGAGTCTATGGCAGGGGGCACTATGGTTCAGCCGTACCGGTTCCCCAAAAAGACCAGTCATTGACCGGCAATTGTCGGGTGAATTTCTGACTTAACATTGGAGTCTATGGGAGGGGGCACCCAATGCACACTTCACTTCACTTGAATGGGTCATGCTTGGCAGGCTACACCTGGTAAGTGTGACAGGGTGTATAATTCCTATTGCGGCTGCAACATGTGTACACACCTGGCCAGTGGGCAGATATGGTGGGATGGCCAGTGGGCGGGCCCTGGGGAATGTTGGTGGTCAGACGGGGGGCCCAGGTCTAAAGCTGTGTAAGGTGCCCCAAAGTTTCTGATGGCTGCCCTGGTTCCAAGGGACAGGAGGAACACATGTTCTGGTTGAAGTTGATATCAGAATCTGGAGCTGGGGATGTAGACCTAGAAGATCTGGAAGAACATCAGAGCTGGGAACAGCAAGTTGAACTAGCCATGGTAAAAAAAAGGAAGTTGGAATGCACTGCAGGTTCAGGAGGCAAGACTTGTCAGGGATCCCAGTGAGCCTGTGGCAGGAACATACAGTATCTCACAAAAGTGAGTACACCCCTCACATTTTTGTAAATATTTTATTATGTCTTTTCATGTGACAACACTGAAGAAATGACACTGCTACAATGTAGTGGTTGTGAAGTGAAGTAGTGAGTGTACAGCCTGTATAACAGTGTAAATTTTCCCTCCCCACAAAATAACTCAACACACAGCCATTAATGTCTAAACCGCTGGCAACAAAAGTGAGTACACCCCTAAGTGAAAATGTCTAAATTGGGCCCAAAGTATCAATATTTTGTGTGGCCACCATTATTTTCCAGCACTGCCTTAACCATTTTGGGCATGGAGTTCACCAGAGCTTCACAGGTTGCCACTGGAGTCCTCTTCCACTCCTCCATGACGACATCATGGAGCTGGTGGATGTTAGAAACCTTGCGCTCCTCCACCTTCCATTTGAGGATGCCCCACAGATGCTCAATAGGGTTCAGGTCTGGAGACATGCGTAGCCAGTTCATCACCTTTACCCTCTGCTTCTTTAGAAAGGCAGTGGCCGTCTTGGTGTGTTTGGGGTCGTTCATGTTGGAATACTGCCCTGCGGCCCAGTCTCCGAAATAAAAACCCGGACCGAAAACATAAAAAAAATAATGACCTTGGTACAGGACACCAGACTACTCTGGTTCTATTCGAATAAACCAAGTCTACCCCAGTTCGCACACACCGCCGTTGGTCCACTCCTCATGTTTCTGTTCACACAGAACGGATGTCAGTTCGTACCACCACCTTCACAGTACTAGACCCCGACGTACTCACGACGGTCGTGACCCCTCGATGTCAAGTAACTCCCTTGGTACTTACGGTTATACATGACACTGTATGACTTCGTCTCGTACTAGGGGAGGGAAGCCTCTGACCCGGCGTCCCGTCATAAGGTTGTACTTGCTGGGGTTTGTGTGGTTCTGCCGGTGACGGAAAGATTTCTTCGTCTCCCATTTCCACTACTTGACCGATGC